>JAIPRL010001591.1:0-78242 GCA_025469235.1 Pemphigus obesinymphae
AAATTAATGCTTGTCCAAGAGTTACATGCTACTGACTACGACAACCGCAAAAATCCATACCAGTCGAAACGTGCCGAAAATCATATGAGAGCTTCAGAGATCGTCTACAACAGTGTATTGATGCTGACAGCCGCCATCTTGGAGATATAATTTTCAAACAATAATTTTTAAAAGTGGTATTAAATACTTATTTTAATAAAAAATTTTTTTTCTTTAAGTTTTACTGTTCGTTTTTTATAACCCTTCAAAACTCGTCAGTCGGCTGTGCCGCACCCTGTATAAGTGGCTATAACACTTTCGCGTGTATATAACACAACGATCGTCCGTATTTTTAATATTTATACGAGAAAATGGCTGTAATATAAAACAAAAACCACCGTACACGTTATACCTCTAAACATAATATTGTACCGTATAATAGTACAAGTGTCGCGTAGTGTGGTACACACAGACCGACCGTTTTTGATTTGTAATACTACGGATAAATAATAATAATAAAAACAAAATGTATATACTCAAAAAAAAAAAAAAAAAAAAAAAGAAAAAGAAAAAAAATGTAAGAGAAATACGACGATATCGATAGAAGGGGAAGTTATGCGATCCATCATCCCTCGGAGGCAACGGTGGCGGCGTCGTGGGCGACACGCCGACGCCGCCAGAAACGACCTGCCGGCGACGCTAAACTTTTATCACCATCCCCACATCTACCCCAGATATATATATATATATAATTATAATCGAATAACAACGCACATAATATATTAACATATTGTGTGTAGTATGCGCACACATACAAACGAATTTTCAACGTCTACGTGATTGCACGTTTTGTCGTATACGATAATAATATTGTTCTAGTAATTATATTTACTTTCGACGAAACAACGTGCGATCGTAAAATAAGAAACAGAACCCCGAAAACGCGGAAAAAAATTCCTCTTGTAGTTTATCTATACAATATGATTTATAAATATTTATTTGTATATTATATTATAATATAGGATATTGAAACTTGTCACAAACATTCCTCACCATATATTATGTTTTCCCTCGCCGCATGTTTAATTTTTTTTTCTTTTTTTTTTTTAACATACATTTCGACCTCATTTTTTATAAAAATTATTTATATACTATGAAATAGAACGTTTTTTTCGACCAATATTCAAAATTTTATAATAATATCTTTTCATCGTCATGAACCGCCGATTGGGTCTACGAAAATCTTTAGTAGATTATAGTATATGCAAAACGTATATAGATAAGTATTAGATCGTGGAATTGATCAAAAGAATTGGTTGATATTAGCGTTTAAAATCCTACATATTTCAAATTTTTAACGGAAAAATCGTTTAAAACGTATAATGGTAGTAAAATAAAATATATATTAACTTTCATTTGAAATTAGCCCTCTCCTGTTAAACTAACACACTGATCTATATAGTATTCGAAATTTCAATATATTACGTTTTTAATTGTGCATACTTTAAGGTATTATTATAATTTGAATCCGACTAATAATGAACGATAAACACAAAGAAAATAAGTTCTATGTCTTTAAAATTTACAAATGCATTAAATATATTCATTACATAAAACAGATTCTATAATAATAGACGAATAGTTTATTCATATTAAAAGAATCCTATCGCCTCTTATACTACAGCCATATTATGAGTACCGTATAGAGAATTTGTATTTCTTGAGAAAACAATTTGTAAATAGATATAAGTATTATGTATTATTATCTTAATAAAAATTATTATTTTACGTATAGTATAATTAAAAATGTATATTTATTCAATACTAAATATATTGAGTAAACTGAGTACACCGAGAAAAATAGTTATTTCATAACACTTTTTCTAAACTGATTTTCTTGTTTTCTTTTTATTTTATTTTTTTCTAATGATTTTATTTAAATATTTAGATATGGTATATTCACGTTATATATTAAAGAAACCATGCTAGATAATTTGTATATAATTGTAAAAGACTTTTTCAATATGATCAATAAATATTCGCAAACAATTGTTAAAAATGTTCTCCCGAAAAATTACTAACTTTGCTATAGAAACATTTTAATCTGGCGAATTGAGTAAACATATCAAAATACGTTTAAAAATATTCAATCAGGTACTTCCATAATTACCATTTAAATCGTTTTTTTTCAACCTTGTGATAAATTAATTAGAAAACAAAATTTGACCTAAAAGATAAATAATATAACAAAAAAAGTTATTCAATAAAAATGGAAATCAATTGTTATATTATCTCAATTTTCTTCCATTTTTTAATAGCCAAAACCAAAAATTAAAAAAAGCAAACTATAATAGGTAATATAATATATACATATATGTTTTAATAATCAAGGATTTAGTCAACACAATGATGAATTATAAAATGTATTATATTATGTAGTAATTAATAAAAACTTAAAGTATTGTCATATTATGTTTAATAATAGACAATTTAATAATGACACCATCTTACTATTCTGGCTATTGTACTTTTTCAGTTTTTTATCAAAATTGGAAAAGGAAATCATGTGCATTTATATTTTTCAATCAAATAATTGAAACCAAACCAAATAATGTAATCAAATAAATAAATAAACAATCTAAATTATGGAAGTTTAAAATCTCTATTTTGCGAGTATTCAAAATTTGTTTTAACTAGGTATTTTAACAATTTATACATTTTAATGCGGAAACCCATGTATTTTATACATCATTTTTTAGTGTAGAAATCAAAGGAAAAAACTTTTCAATTATAAGTTTTTGCACTAAAGGGCTTTTGAATACCTTTAGCTGGATTTTGAAGAAGGGTTAGGCGGCTACTGCTGTTTTTACTATATCATCGTGAGTATTAGGAGACAGCAAAATAATCACTAGAACAATAAAGCGGTTACCAACCGGTCTGTAGTTTCATTGGTGTTGCCAGTGATAGATTTTAGGGATTAATTCGGCCTTTAAATATACTGTTTCCAGCACCCTTCAGTACCAGCAACCCTCGACAATCCCTTATCAAACGCCACAGACCGTAATAATATATATACATAAAACGATATTTTTTATTACACTATTACAGTTATCTACTATAGCGAGTCATTCAATAGTAGGACAGACATAACTACACATAAAAACTGGAAACATTGTCTTCGATAATAGAAAATTGCATTATTTAGTTATAATTTCCAAATATAGATACTACTTTAGATACTTTAATAAACGTTGACTATAGTATTAATTTTTATTTTTTTGTACTTACACATATTTTTAAATTATTTAGAAAATCAAGCTTTATAAAAGCTGTGATTTAGAACCAGTATAAAAGTTTTGGAAAACTTATATTTAAGTATTTAAGAAAATGTATGTTTTGGGTATAAAAGTAATACTATTGTTTAATTTATACAACCATAAAAATGCAAGTTTAGCATTTTCACTCCAGACAATTGTGATAGATGTAACTATTGAGACTTTTCAAATATAAATTCGAGACTACCGTTACTAAAATATTTTGATTAAAAATATGCGCTAATAAATTTTAAAAATTAAAATAATCAACAACGTATTATGATTTACTACCTTTATTATATTATATTATGGTGAAAACTATGTACGGAAGCCAAATACTCCTAATATAACATGAGATTCACATAACAAAATGCATGCAATTATTATGAAAATTCTACAAGTATAACATAAAACTGTAACGACGATTGAATTGTTAATTTCGAATGTTAAAATTATAAATATAATTCAACACAATAAATGTTTGTTGAATATTATAGATAATTCTAATAACAATTCGAATGAGTTTTTGAACGTGACTGTTCATGTCCTTTAAGATTAAAATTGCTGGTGATATTTACACCTAATCCTATCCAGTTAAGAAACAGACGGCTAACTAATTTCTACTACATTAATTGACCTTTGGTATAAAGTCGTTGAACTATTATAGCTAAAGTTTTTTAAATTAGTTTTAAAATGTCTTAGAAATTATAACACGTGTATGAAATAGCTAACGAAAGTAGGGTTTATCATCAATAAACAAAAATATAAAATAAATATTTTAAAAATATAGTTTTAACCTCATATTATTTCTATTAGTTTATTTTCAGACAAGGATAAAAAATAGCATTCGAAAAACGATTCTGAATGTTGTTAAGTATTCAGTATTTTTGAATTTATAATAAATGTCCGTTATTTTGATTGTTTTCATTTACGCTTAATAAAATAAGAAATTAAACTGTTTAAAGTTTTAACTAAAATGATTTTTCTATCAAACCGATCTTTGTTCGTAAACTTTTACTCAAAAAAGTGAATATATATATATATATATAACACTGTAAAACATATACATATCTAATATTCAAATTGGCTTAATACTATCAAAAGGTATAGAGAATACTAAAAAACGGAGAGAAATCAAACAGTTATATTCGCATAATAATAATATTATTATGATATTTTAGAAAATTAATATTTTCTAAGACGGCGCCTTATGTAGACAATTTAATAGCATCCATGTCATTGGCGTCAAACATCTAGCATACATCAAATTATATTTTTTCACTAAAGATATTATTATAATACTAATTTTCACGAAAACTCGTTAAGGACCGTTTACACGGTGACAGTAATCCTCTAAAGTCGCAGTCACGACAGTTGACTTGACTTTACTACAAGACCGTTATCTTGTAAACAATTCGATAGTGTTATTGTGATAGTAGGACAGCACTATCACACTATCTAGCCTATAGCACTATCATAGTTGACAGACTGTCATCATGTAAACACTACTGTCGACTGCATGTTCTACGTGGATGTTCGATCAGGAATTCATGTTATCGTATATAATATCAACATTATATAATCATTTACTAATGTATTTGAAATGCCCAAGTTATTTCGTCTTTGAATCCATTTTCTGAACCATTCTTCTTTGTTATTGACTTTTTTTTTTGTTTTAAAACTATCATTTCCCCAATAACTCCGATAATCCAACATATAATTTCTTGGGAAATGATAAAATAAATATATACTTAAATACAATAATATATATATATATATATATATATATATATAATATAACAACGCACAGTTATCACTTATCACTCGACACTCACTGTTACCATGTAAACGATCCTCCTCGTGTGATAGTAACTGTCACGACAGCATATGACAGTACTATCATGATAGTACTGTCACCGTGCAAACGGGCCCTTAAGTCATAATATTATTATAGTCATATGTACATATTATTATAGGAGAACCTATACTTTAGACGTAAAATTGCTGTCACATTATTTATATGAAATTAATGGAGACCATTATTGTAATTTCGTTAATAATTTTTTTATTTCCCTTCTCTTTTCCTGAAATGTAATAATACTATATGATCATAAAATATTATTTAATATAAGTATAACCAACAGAGGTTATGCACTTTTTATAACCTAACTATAAGATAGTACTTATAGATTTATAATATATACTATATAGTGTCTTGAAAGGTTCAACAATAAGAGATTAGTTTTAGTAATTAGTATAACATGTATGCCAATTAATGTTTTGTGTATAGATAAATTATATAGAAAGTACTTAACAAGTTTTACAATAATTTAGATGGTATATATATATATATATATATCGTATATAGCCTATTAAGTCATATGTTGCTAGATGTTGTCTACGGAAAACTAACTTTACTATATCTTATATATGGATGGTGTGTAATAGGTATAATGACCATAGAGTTCATAATACTTTATACAGATTCCATAACAAAAATATATATTAATTTGTAATAATTTCTAGACGAGAAATGTTTTTGAAATTGTGTTTTGTTTTTTTAATTTTTAATTGGATTACAGACTGTATTTATTTTATTTAAAAAATAAATATATTCCAGTAATATTATATATATATAATATAGTTCATATACAAAATTATAATTTAAAATTCATGTTTACAATTCACCAAGAAGTTTCGTGATGTTATGTTCATATAATTTCTAATAAATTCATTTTTTAGAGAAAAGTTTAAAGAATAAATTATAATAAATAAGTATTTCCAAATAAATTGTTTATTTTATTTAGGTATATCAATACATTGACTTAAATTTATACATTCCGCCAAATAAATAAATAATAATATTATATAATCAATATTCTTTACCTAATAATACAAAATATATTATGAAGTATATAATTTGTTGTATTGTAGAACGATTCTAATTTAATAAAAATTCATTTAATTGAACAATTTATTGAGAAAAAAACTAGTGGTATATATAATAGTATGTACATATATTACTAGTTCAGTTATTTTATTAGGGATAAAGAAATACAATATTGGTGATCTTAAAATGTATTATTTATGTATATGAAAAATATATAATATGCAATTTTAATAAATTATGTCGCCAAAATAACAAATTTTCTAATATTTATACACTGTAGTATACTATGTAATACACTATAGTAAATGTTTCCACTTTTTAATTTTAAAAACATTGCTGAACTATATAGTCTAGTATGTCTCATAGTTTTACAACTATAACAGGAAAATACTTGAATACACCCAAACATAAACAAAAAATATAAAAATAGGATCTTAATTATAAAATAATAATAAATAAAAATTAAACAATAACTTATAGATTAAATAGAATTATTACTCGGATAAAAGTTATGTTCGTAAAATGAAAAATGATCAACATTTTCAAAAATAATATGTAAAAATATCACATTATAATATTATTTTAGTTTTAAAATATTATTTAAAATTACAACTCGTGCAATATTTTGAAATAATTTGAAATTTTGAAATCTTTTCAGATATTTTACTGGTTAATTTCTACTAAATATTATTTCGAAATACTTTACTTCGATAAGAAAAAATTCTGACTTTGGAATTTAATTTATAACATGATTATTGCTTGAAATATGATTTTCACTATTATATTAAAATTGAAATATTAAAATAAAGTTAAATTGCTGAATAAATTAAATGAAAACACAATTATTCATCTAAATAAAAAACGTGAATTTAATTTAGATAAAATTTAAAAACTTCATAATTTCCCATAATAGTATATCAAAATATAAACTTATTTTAATATTAAAATTTTAATACACTAGTAAAAATCATAATTCGGGCAATAATCATGTTGTACATTCCAAAGTCAGACATTTTTTTTTTTAGAATAATGTACTTACTGCTTAAAAAAAATATTTAGTGAAAATCAACCAGTTTATTATCTGGCAAGATTTCGATAGGAAATCAAAGACTGTACAATTGAGATACATTTTGATTGGTTATTTTGAAAATTTTTAATTAAAATAGATAAGTTCATGAAATTTATCAAAAAATATATTACATTATTTTGATCCGATCAAATGTTAAGGAGGTACAGATAATTTTAAATTTACTCATTACAGTCTTGATAATCACATAGTTGAAATAAATTATAATTTTTACTTGTGCTTCTAAAGTGTATATATTAATATAATAACTAATAATAATATATTTAGACAGGTAACTAAAAACATTATGATTAAATTACTGTTTTCTTAATTACGATTGGCTTTTGATTTTTGAAGAAATATGATTTTAAATGAACCTTTTCTTTTTTAAAATGAATTCAATTTCAACACTATCCAGATTTTGGAGAAAGTAAAAACAATTACAACAGAATTTTCAAATTTGTATTTATTTACGAGAAACTACAATGAATATATCTTGGATATCTTGGATAACTTGTACAAAGTGTTTCTGTATTGAGATTATACGCATTCGAAATAATCATATTGTTTGTGTAAAATAATTATGTAGATTATATATTTTATTAACTAACACAAACGAACGCATACAAGGTTGAACAGTCGGTTTTGTGAACAAACTCATGTTATCGGGTGAAATTGAAAACGTATCTTGCATTTGATCAAAATCGGACAGTTATTTAGTATTTTCACTGTATTGCTTTCTAGTCCAATTTTGAATTTATTGAAAATTTGTTTTCATCGCGAGATTTATTAACCTCAAAAATCCATAGTTTGATACGTCACAATTAGATTTTATCGACTTCCTGATGATTCCAGTTGGCTATTACGCTAGAACGCCAGATTAGTTTTTGGATATAAAAAAAACCTCATGACCTTTCAAAATAGAAATATATCTCGACAAACCTCGTAGTGAAATATAATGTAAATTTTCGTGTAAATGAAATTTTAAGGAATATGAAATCACACTCGTATAAGGGTCCACAATCCATATAATATACGAGTATTTTCAATACCTACCTATCTCTCATATATACCGGATGATTATCATATCATAAACTATTCACTTTCTTGATATATATGTTCATGAATATTTTTATACGTTTTTTATATACATTTTATTGAAAATAATTTTAATACAACAAATAAATAAATACATTTTTAAACAATATATTTACGAGACAGTATTTATGCATATCTTCACGTAGACTTTTCTAAAAACGTCAATATAATAGTATAAATATCGAATAATTCACAAACAAGACGTATATTATTTACGAAATGTCAAGTTTAAATAAGTAAACTGTTGTTTTGATACTCAATATTTATTATACGAACAATTTTTAAGAAACATAATATTCTTTGCGTAAAAAAGTTAAAAAGAATATATATATAATATATCATGAAAATTAATAACTGTAAAAATATTATTTGATTTTCTCAATGTGATACGAACTATTACTTTTTTTCGGTAATATTTCCAAAAAGAAAAAGAAAAAAATTATAAAAAAAAAAATGATTTTTCGGATGACAATAAATATAATAATAATTCATCGTTAGATATATATATAATGTATTATAATTATAATTATCATGTAATGCTTTCACTCATATGTAACATTGTAATTTATTTAATACCTGCTTTATATTGTACTTGTTTATTTCCATCTAATACTCAACTGAATATCTCGGGATTTTTTGTTTTTAATAATATGTATTACGTGGTAAGATTAAGAGCTCTAACGTTTGAGACCATTTACAATCACTGCAAACTTTAGGCTCATATAATAACTACAAAATAATTTTAAAATAATACATTTTATAATCGTAAAAATTATATTTAACATAAAACAAAATCTTCAAACGTTAGTCTTTTAAATTTATTTTATAAATTAATTGAACATTTTTGTGCAGTTAAAAATTTGTGAAACAGATAACAATACAGAATGTATGTATTTTATTAAAATAATAATACTAATAAAATAGGCAATTCTTTGACTCGTGTTGTAACGTATACTGCGTAACAGCAACAAACACCACTAACCTAACCTGGTGTAAAGTTTAAGTTCCTTGATAATTTACCGATAAGAAATGTATGCTTCAAATTCACAATATGTGCAACCTGTACAATTTATTATAATAAACAGGATATAAAAAAAAGTTTCTGTAACGATTTCCAAAAAAGTTTTAAGATTTCAAAAATTCTCCACTGGAATATGGTTGTCGTTATCAAAATGATATTGTGATAGTAATGAAATCCGTGATTCGCATTTTCATCATTAATTTTCTCGACGTCAATGTTATCGTTTTTGGTATTAAATTCATATTTTTTTTTTTTTTTTTTTTGAGGAGGGGAAGAGTTTGGTAATTATTTTCTATTATTCTTTATATTAAATTAACTTGACAAATTTACCATATCCTACAATTTTAAACGCTTAATAACTTTTAAATAAACCATCATAGCAGTTATAGCATGGAAACCAGAAGAGAAAAGACCTAGAGGAAAATGGAGAAAGAGGTGGTTAGATACAATAGAAAAAGATCTTAAAGCTCTGGGAGTGCATAAATGGAAGGAAATTGTTTAAGATCAAGAAAGATAGAGAGATATTAGTGATGGCGACAAAGACTCTAATAGAGTAGTAAATGCCAGTGAAAAAGAAGGATAATAACTTTTCAGCTATAATTATAGAATAAGTAACAATAATACTACAAAAAAAGTAAAATAAATAAATACAACAGTTATAATAGTATTAAAAAGAATGAGAATATAATAGATAAAAATATATTAATAATATTAACAACGTATAAATTGATATCACAATAGGGAAATCAATGTATTTCATATAATTTTTGTTAACAATATGAATTAATTTGGTTTCGTTACGATTACTGAGAGCGATTAATGAAAACCGATTTTTTTCTATTTTTCTTAAATATAATCAACACCAGGAACATAAAAATTAAACACCGGTTACTAAACCGATATTTTAATGATTTCTTTATCCAATAACCGATTTTTAATAGCAGTTAATCGGTTTTCAACATTTTAAATTTCAATCATTATTCAATTAAATTATTTTTTAGAATATCTAAAAGAGTACCATTTTTAGCGTACATAGAAAAAGTTTCGTTTTGGAAATCAAAATATTGCTTTATTTTTTTTTTTTATTGTAATGAGTGTAATTTTATCTAAAAACCCCTGAGATTATTTAACCATAAATCCTAGATATTCATAATCCGTCTTGAAAATCAGAACAAAAACTACAAACATTTTTTCTATTTCCTTTTATGCTAAACATACTATATTATCAATATATTAATCCTTAATTATGCATATTTTTGAAAGCTGAAGAATTTATTAATAATAAATAATGTACTTAATCAATGTTTTAACTGCAACAGTTTAATCAGGATGGGGAGGGTGAAAATTTTGATATGCAAGCATATTATATAGGTAGTATTATAATATAATTGAGTAACTTTACGATCCCCTTTTACCCTTCTACCATAAGCACCCCTATGTTTAATTTTGGCCAATTTTATGACATTTACAGAACGTAATTTATTGTAGTCTCGATAATAAAAATTATTTCCAAAATTAAATTCATTAATAACGGTTCCCGAAATAAAAAAAACAAATGCTCACATCATCCACTACTTTATAGTTATAATAACTATAATATTAATAAGACCCAAAATAATTTTTAATACTTACTAAAAACATGTTCATGAATAATTTACTTAAAGATCTCTTAAAATAATTTTATAGTTGATAAATGATAAGTTTATAAAACAAATAAAAGGTAAAATTTCAAAAAAGACCTCTTCGATATTTTACAAAATATAAATTAAAAAAAATTTTTAAAACCATTTAAAAAAAACAAAATGAAAATATTTTAAATATACAATATTGATCGACATTGAAGTGTAAAACTTCAATACGGTTCAAATAACCTGTTATAGTATTAAAATGGTTATTTTTTCTGCATCAAAATTGAAATTTGATTAAAATAAATGAGATCTGTTTTTTGTTTTTAGATAACGTAATGTCGTATACGTCAATGTAGGTTTTGACGTATGCGGCAACACAAATTAATGAAACTAAACTTAATGCCACACACTTTAATACAATCGCAAACGTGTATTAATATAAAACATAAATATTATATCTCGACTTTTCGGAGGTCTCTTGCGAGTACCTCCTCGCGAGCGAGACTGAACATAATACTATAATATTTTTATTAACAGTAATAATTAGAAAAAATGCAACATAGACAATTTATAATTTTGACGGGTGTGATGACATTTATTAGTATACACGTCAGAATGTACACACACATATACATATATACCTATTTATAACGTATATATATAGTATATATAGTTTCGCCATACAGGTACTACAGTAATGAAAATCAAAAACTTCATCTGTCTGTTTTTACTCAATTAGAATACAAATAAAGGGTGAACAAATATTTTTAACTATATAAAAATCATTCCTGTCATTAAAATATAATTTTTTTTTTTTTTTTTATAGATATTAGGTACCTACTACCGATAAAACCACATTAAAAAATTTTGAATTGCTGTAAATTTATTCAGGGCGATAATATATGGGACTTATAGAACAAGTTATATAATATATAGCTAACAATTAGTTTTTAAAACTTATAAAGGTTAGGTATAATATTATATAATTTGATGTTAATCAGTAACTAATATTTATTATATAGTCAAGTGACCTACCTACTCGCAATTTTATTTTCCAAATTATAAAATGTCTCATTATAATATTCAAACAATAATAAAAAGCAAACAATATCCTTTTTGTTTTATCGAGTGTCTAGAAATACCTATTTTATCTAGAAAAATTTGTCAACAATATAAAAAGAATATTATATTTTTGTCTTTGCCTTTACGTCTTTATAAGAGGACGCAACACACCCGCTTTTTAAGGGGTGCCGTAGATATATAAAATTTTTATGAAATTTGTTGAAAAATGAAAATTGTACTATTGCAAAATATACAAATGTATTTTAAAAGTAATTAAAAAATAGTCCTATTTTAGCACTATTTTTTATTGTTCTGTAATCACATGCCAATCAAATAATTTTGTTATAAACATGCTTGTGAATTTCCATAATTGTGGCTTTTTAAATAATTTTAAACAAACAATACACCTGAAAAAAATTAAAGACGAAAAGTTAAACTGTATTTTCACTAGATGGAATTAAAAATTAATTAATACACAGATTTTTATGAAAACTTGAAGAAAATAATAAAAAATTCTTTTTTACAATCAGCTGTCATTTATAAAGAAAATTATTTAGAGAAATCATTAAGTGAAAACATACAAGACATCATAATGAACTCAGAACTGTTTTTAAAATTAAAAACGAATTAGTTTTACACCGTTTGTTTATGGAAATACAGAGACCAATTTAGTGTTTGAAAAATCTATGTGTTGCGTTCTCTTAATAAACTTTTTATCTATATAATGTTAGACACCCCTATAATACATATATATATATGTGTGTGTGTGTATTTAGTTTTATACAACAATTAATGTCATTTCAGATACATAACAGCAAAAATCTACGGGTTTTCTTTGAAAAAATCCTTATGCCCCAGCTGTGGCTTCAATTACGTAAAAACATAATATTAAAAAAATTAATTACGAGTAGATTCCATTAAACCTGTAATGAAAAAAATCGAAAATTTGAGGTTAAAAATAGGGTTGTTTGTTACTATGTGAATCACTCTGTATAGTGTATGATATAATACAATATGATACTATGATATAGTATGATGTATAAAAACATAAAATAAACAATACAAGTGTATCTTACAATGGAACGTCATTTTCGGGATGCATATTCATTTCATAATTATTTTTATTAATATAATGCTTATTGTAGTATGCAGTCTTGATGTCTTGTCAAAATTATACTCGAATTTTAATATTAAATATTACACAACGATTATACCGACAATGTTAAATTACATTAATTACAATGGGTAAAAAACGTGTACCAGAATATCTCGGTCTATTACTCTAATTGAAATTGTGTATTATTTCAATTATACGTTGTTACGTTCAGATTAGTAGTGAGCAGAGCGAGGCCAATCTTTGGCCAATATCACGACAAACTTGGAATCGGTCTGGTTCCCTTCGCCACAATATTGGTCTTGTATGCACAATTCTCGCAGGCTTGTTTTTTTTTTTACCGAATTAAAAAATATATATATATATATATACAAACAACAGCTCCATTTCTATATGTACCATTAATATAGCTATTCCGGGTAATCCAAATTTACTGAATTTATGTTCAACGATTTGCGCGTCCAGGCGAAGCATTATTTTCCGATCGGGCAAGGAAGCGGTCTAGATCAAAGAAAAGCCGCGCGGCTTTGACATCATGTTCAATCATAGGCGCAAATTGGTTCAATTTAGTGGGGGGGGGGCTTCAGCCCTGACTATTTATACATTGAATATGCCCCTTTCCGTCTCAAAATATCTTAAAATTTAACACAAAGTTTTAATGGTTTTCATATGTATATTATATCTATATTATATATTATAAATTTTAGGGTCTAATTATAATTTAGAGGGCTAGACCCCTTTAGCCCCCCTATGATTTGCGCCTGTGTTCAATGAACAAATTTTGAGGTGTCCATATTTTTATACATATTATTAATATTTAGCAAGACAATTTTCTGGACAAGTCCTTGTAGCTATATAGTAGGTATAAGTCGAGGTATAAGTAGATTACACTCGATCATTATACATATTACCTATATACTCTTAACTAAAATATGTAGGTACCTATTTATATATTATTGTCGTCTTGTGTGTATCAATTCAATTTATGATAAACCGATATATGAGTCACCAGTAGCTAAAAACCATAATGTTACCGCGAGTCTCTCTTGAATTGGGATAGCATATCTCATAATAGTATTTTCTTTTACAATTATCGGGCCTATAAAATTCAATATTTTTTTGAAAATCTGCACTACTCATCCTTAAAAAATTGTGGAAACATCCTCGAATTTCGAATTTCAAATCATCGTCTTGTCTTTAATCATTTAATAGGTTTGTTTCATTCACTACTTTTCGATTCAAACTAGGACGAGTACACCATTTTTTTTGTTTTCCTGATGTCTTTATGACGCTTATATGCGTAAAGGAGAGCGAGGGAACAAATTACGTCCTCCTCCGTCGACATTTTAAAACTGGCTTTTAATATAAATATTATTATTAAATTAAATTGTTTTTATGCCGCGTCAAAAAGCCGCTTACGTGTGGACACGAAAAGCCGCGCGGCACGAGGCCGCTCAAAGCCGCGCGGCACGTTGCGGCCCAAAGCCACGCAGCAAAACATGCCTCGTCTGGACGCGCCTTTACATTCTACATTATTACGTACTTTTATACTTACACAGTGATATTATTATTATTTGTGTATATTTTATAAAACGATTTTTTTTCATTAGCTATTGTCGGCACTGGATTATATAGATTTTTAAACTAATTTCAATGTATTAACCATGTTCATAAGTTCAAATTTGGAATATTGATACATGAAAATTAGTTTAAAAATCCGAATAATCCAGTGTCAAAAATAGATAATAAAAAAAGCAAGTTATTGCACACCCGTACCGAAAGGGTTAACAATTAAAATATAGAAATGTAAATTGAAATATAAGATTTTAGGCGAGCGAATCGAGCGGTTTTATTTTTTATGACAAAAGTACCTTTATCATCTATGAGATATAGGATAGCCTGCAATAGCTGTTAACGTGTTACTTAACACTTGTTGGTATTTTAGATTTTGCTGATAATATCTTGGAATTTTTTTAAAAATATATTTAAATAAAATAATTTAATAAAAAAAATGTAAAATTAAAAACAAATACCATAATATAGAGAATAGAGCCACTATACACATTTTTTAATTTCGTACTACACACTTAACATTTCGTATTACACATATACATACACATATGTTGTACTGCACACAATTTTAGGCCCTATCCTGAGCTTTGGTTCCTTAAAACCTACCTAGTTTAATAGAGTAAAATATTTTTCATCCGCCAAAATGTTAATAATAATAATAGGCAAAAAACAAAGGTAATGCATTTTTCAATTTGACAACTATATAACGACCTTGATGTGGGGGGGGATGTTCCCCATTTCTCATCCATGCCGTTTTTTGATAATCAGTATTAAATATATATATATATATATATATATATATATAACTAGTTATAAATAATTATAATAGACACTTATGTGTAGGTACTTGGTCTATAGCTTTATAGGTATTATTATTATTATTTATTTTATATACATATATTTTATACACATTTTTTTATACAAAAATTATTAATTATTAGGTAGGTACATTGAACAAGCAATTAATAATGAATATGTACATATATAACAAACATAAATATAATAAGTAGCAAGTAGGTACTATATAGTACATAGTATATTTTATTAATAAACAAGTCGTACGGCGTACAATAATGTCGTAAAATTCATTTACTTTTTAATCAATTATACATTCATTAATTACATCACAAAATATATGCAGCAATTATACATTAATAATTATAATATTTTAAATCTATATAATAATGAAATATGATTACAATGTATAATTGTATAGGTACCTACATTTAAACTAAAATATACATTATATAATATTTGTTTGAACGAGTAAATTCACATAAGACTATTAAAAAAAAAGAGGTCTTGGGGTCTCTTTTTGTATTTTTTTGTAATTTTGGGTTATTTATAGACATTTTAGATTTCGAGATTTCTAAGTCCTAAAAGGGGTAATTTTAGGTTTTAAGGCTTGAAAATTTTATACAGCGTTAAATATACGTTACTCTAATTAAATTTAAAAAATATCAAAAATCCGTAGTCACAATATTTTTTTAGTCATTTTAATATTTTCGACATAATTATCAATTTTGAGGTATTTGAGTCCAAATAGTTGATAAAATGAGATTTTAAGACCTGAAAAAATTTAATATAACGTTAGTCGTGCATTAATTTAACTAAATAAAAAAAAAACCGACGGAAAACAAGTATTTTAGATTTTGAGCGTAGCGAGGGAACTAGTAGTTTAATAATGATGTTTATTTTTTTATTTTTTTCTCTATTAACAAATTTACTAACAGAAGGAGTACTCAGATCTTTACAAGTTTACATGGTTTTCTGTAGCAAATTTCATCTAGTTGGTACTTTAAAGAGGTCATTTTTCGATTTTCTCAACAGTTTTTTAATGCATTTATATGCAATACATTTCGGATAGACCCATTTTAAACGTTGCATTAAATTCGGACGTTTTTTTATTTTTGGCATGCAATTCGCATGCTTGGTTTTTTTCTGATATCATCCCTGAGACGGAATTCGTAAATACGCTATTGATATAAAATGAATCAGTGTAAACAACTTAATTTCCTATGATTAGACTAGCTAGTTCTATCAGTATAACCATTATCCTATTATAAACATTTTAATACCAAGTAGTCATAAGTGGAGACACTACCTACCTATAGGTAATTAAAAATACTAAATAATAATATCATTATAGGTACCTACTAAATATTTTTTATAGATACATCCTACTTTTAAAATAATACATAAAACTAATTATTTAATATTTTATGTACATTTGATTTGAAAATGATCTATAGATAATAGATTTTTTATAATAATATAAACTACTAGAAACGTTGTTTTATACGAATGTTATTTATTGATGTTTAAAACAGGAGTTTTAAACAAAATTAATATGTTTAAACATAATGACCCTCCTTATAGGTATTAACAATAGCCTAATCAGATAATTATCGGTCCCATTTTTTTTTTCATTTTAAAATTGTATGTGTGGTAGGAGTATGTGTTTTGGATTTATTCAATAGGGTAAACATTTTATAGTTGTGTCACTGTACACTGAATACTAAAAAAAGGCATGTTCCATAATTCATACTATATTTGTTACTATTCACCACATTAAGTATTATTCACTGTATTCATCTATTTTTGTATATCAAGATAAATAAAAATTACTTTGTTCTGAAATGTATTACAATATTGTGTTCATAGTAAATAAAGTAAAATTTGTAAATTAATTAAAATAAAATCAAGCCTAATACTTTTATAATATAAAATTAAAATTAGTATAAGGACTACATATTAAAATGTTTGTTAGTTAAAAAATCAATGTCACCCAGTTATTCAAAATATCATAAGGGTACTAAGCGACAATAATCCTTTACTTTGCGACAATTATAATATCACCTATAGTAGGTACAGTAGTTAAAATATGCACTGGTTAAATGAATCGTCCACATTTTACTCCCATAAAACTGCATACGCTTAATACTGATATATATGTAAAAACCTAAAAATTCGTACTTTAGCTCCCACAATTGCATGTATAAGGTTGGGACCACACGTGGCGGTATAACCACGGCGCGGCGAGTGCGTAGCAGTTCCACCACGGTATAAATAGTAAATAAGCAAACTTCAAAAGGCTAAAATTTCAAAACTAAAACCGATTGGACAATTTCTGACTTCACCACCGTTCTTAACTTATTCAAGTGCGTATGTTTTTGATCAAATTCTCGAGTGGTGTGGTAAACCAGTCACCAGATTTAAGCAGAAAAGATTTTACCTATATACATTTATATATATTTTAAAAGAAAATTATATATGGTTCCATAAATACATTTTTTTTTTATTGGCATAGTTTTTATATATTTATAAAATGTTATTGAAAATATTATACGTTTTTACTTCTTATTTATTTATTCATTTACGAAATATCTTTGAAAGATAAAACAAAACATATGTCATAATAACATTGTCTAGTGCATTACATTTTGAGTGACTATTTTTTAATAATATATGCATTTAAATATGATTTAATCAAGATTTTTTTTAAATAACTATAAATAGGTACGTAAAAAAATAAATATACCGAGAAAAGTTTTGTAGGGAATTAGATAGTGTTTGTTATCTATCGTATATTTTTATTTCATATTTTTAAGATATTTGTAAGTTGATAAAAATTATAAATGCTAATTTGAGTTTTTTTTTTTTAAATTTGTCGTGCTTACACTTGATATCCATTTAACGTTATACATATTGGTTAATGTTTGGAAACCATTATTAAGGAATTTAATATAGTTATGGCAATTTGAATTAAAAAAAAATTAATCTTAGAAAAAAATTCGATTTAGTGGACCTCCTCTATATTATAGCACTGCTGTACCCTATGGTCTATGACCCTACGGTGTTGAGGTATATAATAGATACTTATATCGGCGGCCGGCTGTATATTTAAAGTTATTCATACCAAAAATAAGTTTTATGAAGTGCACATATTTATAACAAATATAAGTTATTACTTAATAGTTAATTAATAATCCCAATAATAGCTTTATTTACTATAATATAATATTTAAATACATATTATGTATATTACTTTATGCATAATACTGTTTTCTTTAAAATGTAAAGAAATATTGGACTCAGCCCAACATAAATGGTAAGTAGATGAACTTCGAAATGAAGTCCAGCTGACAAATTCTGACTTTATTAATGTTCTTAATTTGTTAAAGTATGTAAAATACATAGGTATATACGTTCAAAATTAAATAAAAATTTTAAGTCATATAGAGCATGGTACCCATATGTCCAAATTACCAATTTCAAATCGTAATAAATTAAAATAAGAAAAATGGCCATTTTTTTAAAGGTTTGAAATAAGTGCATTAGAGTATTTACAAAATTTTTCATGTTGTAAAAATCAAAGTTAATCATTTTATTTTATTTTTTGTTTTTATTTAAATACCAAATTAATTTATGTTATTAGAATGAATTTATTATCAAATAAGTAAATATAATAATGCTTTTATATTAAAATATTTTCGTATGAGTTTTATTAAAATTCAATACGAGTTTTTATTTTCAAATATTTACTAAACAACAACTATTTAACATTTTTTTTTTATTAAATATGACTTTTTTCTTTTTAAGTATAAATATATTTACATACGTAAAATGTTTCTGTAGTCTCGAAGTACAATAGGTATAAGGAGAAATATATTAAAAAAACAATATATTTACAAAAAACATTATTAGCTTATGTTAAATTTGTAAACATTAGCTTTATAATAGAAATTCTCAATGTAAACATATAATCCATCCCGAATAGGAAGGTTCAGTTATTCTTCACCAGAATGCATATCGTTAATTTGTTTTGACAATAGCTTGATTTAATATAAATAGTTGTAAGTAGATACAGATCTATAACTATCAAATATATTTAGTATATTTTATTTAGAGTTTATTTCTTATTTTGGTTTTTGAAAACTAAAAAATTTTCTAAAATATCTTTGATTTAATTGTTGTGCATTAAAATTCTCTATACAATATAGTAATATTAAACAATCATGACATAAAATTGAAATAATAATCATACAACATCAAATGATATTTAGTAAATGTAGAAATTGGCGAATATTATTATAAGTTGTAAATATATATATATTTTATAGGTTAGGTAGGTATACATTATAAATGTATACTTTAAAGGAATATATGTTTTATGTTAAATAGAATTTCCTTCTTTGGAGATAACAATATTCCTTAAATGTATTCAACATTTGACAAACTATATAAAAAGAAACTTGAGTAGTATGATAAATATATATCTACCTATGTATATAAATATGATTACCAATGATTTATAAATTATTTTATACTTATGACACACTAAACGTGAATGTCCTATTAGCTTTTTGACTAAAACAAATAGTCTTTATAAAACATTAATGAATAATATAAATGTTTTGTAATATATATGTACATATATACATATCCATCATTTTTAAAGGTAGGTACGTATACATTATAAATCTATACTTTGATGAAACGTTTTATATTAAATATATTATATAATTTCCTTATGTTAGAAGACAGTAATACCCCTTAAATTTATTCAATATTTGATATACTATTTGTCTATACTTATAAAAAGAAACATAATAATGTTATAGGCACCTACATGAATATAAGTAGGTATCATATATTAGGTCTTCAAGTAAATTAATTTCATGTAATTTTTTAGTAGTTTTTCCTTACGCGTTAAAAACTATAAAGATAATTGAAAAATTACATCTCTAAAGTACCAACTACATGTAATTTGCTACCGGAAACAGAATAAGATTGTAAAAATCAAGGCACTCCTTCTGATCGAAAAATTGTTTACAAAAAAATAAAAAATAAACATCATTGTAAGACCACTAGCTCTCTGGCTACATTCAGAATTTAAAACATGCGATTGTTCAATAACATTGTATTCGAATGTCAATCTAGAGGTTATATATGTTCAGATCAGACTTACGTATGATTAGTTTATAGATACTGACACTACAGTATAAGTACCTATTAATTATTTTAATGTTATATTCATGTAACTATAGGGTAGCCGACCCAAAATAGTTGGAAATGAAGGCTTATAAGGAGAAGAAGAATATTTACGAAAACTAGAATATATCTATTTTTTTTATAGTTTTCATGTTTATTTTTTTTTGCCAGTGTGGATGTGTTTTTATTTTTCAATGAATACAATGTGATTGGCCTATTCTTTTATTTATTAGTATTAATCGATACCTAGACCATACTATATTTTTTTTTTGTTCCAATATTTTACTTTGCCTTTATATTTTATGAATTCCACTGTTTTCAAATATGATTAGTGTAAATGGGATGATAAATTTATTTTTCAGTCTAGATATATTAATCAAAATAACCAGACATCATTAACATGGCATATCTCGTTGACTGATGATCAAGATGATGTATCTGAACGTTTTTTGAGGATGCATTTGGATAATAAGCCAAAAGAAGACATGGGTCCTTCTATTTTGACTGTTTCTAAAAATATAAAGAAACAAACTGACGGAATATTCAAATCTACAGCAGAAATGAATCCAAACAAAATATTTGATTATGTGAGTACCAAAGTTTCGTGGTCTCTTCCAGCAAGCTATCAACAGTATCTCAATTCTATTCCATCTAATGTGAGTACTATTTAAAATTATTTTGTTTATAATAATTATGCTTACATCAGAATGTAATAAGATTTTAAATATAATTCTCTATATAACTACCTATACATAGTAAGTATATATATTATAGTATATACATAAAGTGGTGTATGCAGGATTTTTCAATGGGGGGGGGGGCTTGAAAATAAATAAGTAATCAGTAGACACAAAATTAGGCATGAAAGAATAAAAAAGGTACTTTTTCAGTGTTATAATAGAACACTGTTAAAAATATATATTATAATGTAGGTATATATACCTAATATATATAGTGGCGTATTTACGCCGAGGAGTCCAGGGGCACTGAAAAAGAACCAACAAATATTAATTTTTAAAACTTAAATACCAAAACTTCATTTTTGTAGATAAAACTTTTTTTTAAACAATAATAATTGGAAAATAGTTTGATGACTTAAAAATTAATATTAATGCCCTAAAATGAATATAATAACTATACATTTTAGATTCTAAGCGGTGTAAGATATTTTCTCGTTTTACTGTAACATTAATTGGTTTTATATTTTTCTTTGAGCAATTAATCGACCAGAAGACTAATCGTCATGATCTAATTTTATAATGCGTACCCATTTTTTGGCATAAAATGTCATCAGCATGGTACTTTAAAGAGGTAATTTGTTGATTTTTAAAAATGCATCAGAAAAAATCATCGAAAAACAATGAAAAATATGGGTTAAAATAATGTTTATTTCCTCATAAGTCCAAAAATATTGGTTTTAAACACTTTAAAATGATCACAGCAAAGTACGTGGTTTTTTTTCTTTGTATTTTTCAATACATTTATAACATTATTATATTTTAAAGTTTATAACATTATTATGTTTCAAAATTTAAAACATAATAATGTTTTAAAATTTAAACGTATATTTTAGCCTCTACTTAATGTATTTACGATTTAAAATTATTATATAAATGAGATTGGAGTTTTGTAGTAATCAAAATTCAATGAACTGTATTGTTATTACTAGGCTATGGTTCTTAGGTACTTTTCTCATTTATTATTAAATTAAGGAATAATTAGTTTTAAAATTTAAAAAAAATGTACTAATTAAAATTTAAAAGTATACCAAATCAATGTATTAATATTATATTTTACAACCTCATAACCTATCCTGTAGTTTATTTTCATGTAATATTTCTATCAAAAACTGTTAAACTTTTTATCAGGTATACTTATACCTAAATATTAAATATAAAATATTTTTAATTTTCAAATAAATATCTTAAAATAATCCAAAAATAAAATCACTGTACAGTAGTGGCTATTTTTTCTGATTTTTCGTAGTGCACATTTTTAAATTTGAATTTAATTCCTAACGATTGTGGGGGAAATGGTGTATTTAGAATTTATTTTCTTATAATATATGCTTAATTACCTTATACTAAATGTGTCCTACTTCAAAGTCCAAAAAATATTAAAAAAATAAACATTTACTATATTTATAAACTTTATTTACTTATATTATCGACATTTGAAAAATTAAAAATGTATTTTTGATGGGAGTTTTACTATATGATCATCACCTTCATCTTTCTCAGCATCAGGAAATACACCTCGAAACCATATTTGTTTAGTGGTTTCTAAATGTATTTTATTATAGTGACTTTTTTATTAAGCCATAATTTAATTGTTGGAAGTGGATCAAATTCGCTTAAAATTGTTATGTTAATTTTTATAAAATGTTAATATTTTCATATATTTTTATATTTTTTTTATTTTTTTTCTCTAAAATACTTTTCTTAATTTTAATTCGTTACTTTAAAACGTAAAAAAAAAAGGTTTCGCAAATGTGATAAAGAAATCACACTTTTTATACGAAATCACAACGTAAAATATGTCGATTTTGATAGTACAAATACTATTTAAAATTGCTATAACTTTTTAACTATTCGTTTCCGCAATTTTATATTCACCGAAAAGGAAACAAAAGATAAGTTACTTGTACGAAATGACAACTGTGATACATAATGATAGTATCGCAAATAATAATTTTTAATTTTTATATTATAAAAGCTTATTTTAATTTTTTATAAATATAATTGTTTCTTAAATCTTAAGGTACGGCTGCAGATGGTACCATGCAGCTTGCCTATAATAAAGACACAGGTGCACATTTTTATTTTTCGTAGTGCACATTTTTATTTTTCGTAGTGCACATTTGAGATTTCGTAGTACACAAAGTGTCGTAGTGCACACAAAAATAGCCACTGCTATACAGTTTTTTTATATTACCATTACAAAATTAGGAAAAATGTATGAGTATAAAAATATGTAAATAAAAATCAAATTATTTTGTCACTCGTTTTTATCGATATCGATACTTAATGATAACATTTTTTCCATGTGATGCAAAATATTCTAAAAATATCAAATTTAAATGCATTTAAGGCTAAATCTTTTGAAAAGTTAGAAATTCAAATTAAATATTTTTAATAAGTATTATTTATTTTTACCAAATTAGTGCACGGACCCTGCAACCCCTCCTCCCTATTACTAAGAGTCCTTTGTCTATAAACTAAGCGATTTTGCCCCTAAAGATAGTAAAATATATAAATTATTCGTGTAAATATCATCATACCTATTAATGATTGGTTTTCAATATATTTAGATTCCCCCCCCCCCCCCAGAAAAATGTTGAAAATACATCACTGTATATATATAATATATAACATTGATAATATGAAACATAAAAAAAAATTGAATTATACTGGCAATGGGGGGAGGAGCTTCAGCCCCTTAGCCTCCCCTGCGTACGCCACTGTATAGATACCTCTATATGTACCTATGTCCTATATCAGCTATATCTGTTATATAATCTGTAGTCCTCAAAATTTTCTTCTTGACTTTTGTTTCTAAAATTTTAAATTACCGTAAAATTCATTGATATTTAATTAAAAAACAATTTTAAGTACAATCGGCAATATCATTTGTTATTGATTGTAGATTGAGTACCTACATGCATGTATGTATTTAATCAATACACAGACCACGGGGTTAAATAATTTTTAAACATATTGACTACCTATTATATAACTTATAGTTAAATAATAAATTTAACTTGTTAAAAATTTTACAGACATAACAATATAACTAATAACATTATGCGTAGGCATGTAATATATAATTTGACTTATTTAAAAATTAAATATACCTATAACTTTGTTAATATTCTATGGACGAAATCATCTCGATATGAATTATCCGTTAGAAATTTTGGTATAGGAAAACAATATAGTCAGTATTTAAATGTGATTTTTTATGCGGCTGAGTAGAGGTATTTGATTGTTAAAACATATGCATATTGTATAGGTAGTTTTGGAAAATGTCATGAGATATTCTGGATATGCTATTTTAAAATATTTCAAATTTTTTAAAAATTTTATTAATTTGTATTCTGTCGTAAAATATACAAAATGGTAATATATAATTATTTCCTAAGAGGCACGGTACTCAGTACTAGTATTATTTTATACGTAAAATTCTACTTTACGGAAAAAAAACAATTACGTAGTCTTGTAAAGCTTGCCGCGTGCCGGATCGGAACGGATCGAATCGAAACGCGTCGAAACACGCGATCGGAAAATAATTTTTGGAAACGAGTTTTTAATTTATTTGACTTATTTTTTTATTGTTACCTGTAGACAGTAATTGGTAGTCACAAATACTTATGCACAATGAGTGATATGAGTACTGATGAAGATATTATTTTTCCATCAGCATTTTTAGCGGAAGCGGAGGAAGAAGAATCTATAAGAATAAAAGACAGTAGGCCAATAATATTAATATTAATCCCCCCCTCCAAAGTATTTATGTCAGCACATTTTTGGCCTTTTTAGACCCCTTCCCTTTGTCAAAAAATCGGTTAATTTTTAAAAATCCCGCCACCTGTTCCTAATAATGGTCTCAAACGGAGAACCCCTTATTACGATAAAATTGTCCATCTGGGGCATGACAATCGCCGTTCACTTTTCGCTGGTCGTACTTTAGTACGTGGACTGCAACGTTATAATATTATAATATGCGTTTACGCGTTGTTTAGGTATACTTACATAATATGTATTATGATAGGTATATTATTATATTATCTACGTTGGATATAATATGCTATTGCGCCTGCGCAACCGTTCGGATCGCTTCGGAAAATGAACCGATTTTAATTTATTTTAGATTCTGAGTGAAGCGAGAAATGTATTAGTTTTACGATGATGTGCTCTTTTTTTTTTACGTCTGTACCCAACTATTCTATAAGAAAAAATGCTCCGATCATTACATGTAGCACTATTTCCTGGTAGAAAATTGTATCTAGTTGGTACTTTAAAGAGGTTATTTTTCGATTTTTTTTTTTTTTTTTGATAAACGCGCGAGAAAAAACTATCAAAAAATTTGCATAAAAATCGGTAAACACGATTGTGGTAAATATTCTTCATAACTCCTTATATAACTTTGAAAATTTCACCACAAACGTATATACGTCAAATATTATTACAAAAAAGTGTTTGAAAATTTTTATCCATTTTTAGGCTATTTATAGCAATATGCAAATTCGAAACATATATATGATAAAATATTAATATAGTAAAAACACGTTTTCGTCAAAATGTCTTCGTAGTTTTAAAAATAATGATTTTAGAATCTTAAATTAACATTGAACTTATAAGTTAATACTATAATTACATGTTAATACTATATTTACATGGTAAAATTTACAATGTGTTTCTCCAAATGTGAGATTCTTACATCGATATGATAAATTAATATTCATTTATTTTACACCAGACGAATTGACAGAAAAATAAAAATAAAACAGCAGTATTACTTAAAATAACTTATAGTTAAATAGTAAATTAAAATATTGGTGTGTAAAAAGTATATCCGACACCAATACCAATATATTTATGTGAAAGTGGTTTAAAGTCTAAAGGTCCGACAAAATTCGAAATAATTTTACGATTGGTTCAGATTAAATCCAAAGAGGTATTTACCCAACCCAATAATACATATTTTATTAATCAGCCCAACCTAATCCGACAAGACTATAGAGGCGATCAGACTTTAATTCGACCTTGGTTGGTATATTTTACGAGTATTTACTTAAAACTTGCGATAATAATAGATTCTGAGCGGAATATGGGAGTAAGTAGTTTTACAATGATGTTTATTTTTTTTATAAAAACAACTTTTTGGGTAGAAGGAGTTAAGTGGTAGTTTTTGAGTAAATAACTATATTCATAGAAAATTCATTCTAGATACTTTCCAGAGGTTTTGAATTTTTCCAGTAGTTTTCTCAAACGTAAAGGAAAAATAGCTTTTATAATTGAAAATTTTTATAAATGAAAATTTACAAATAAAGTTGTCATGGTTTCTAAGGTGGAAAAAAGCATAATCTCTTATAAGATATTTATATTTAGTATGACATGTAAAACATGTAATTTTTCATCGGAGTGGCATTATTGATTTTTAGTTATATCTAAACAAATATTAAAATTATATAAAGAATATACCTAAACACGTTTTTGAATATAAGGGTTGAGTAGAAGTTTTTAAGTAAAAGTTTTAAGTAATTAAGTAATTTTAGTCGGTACTTTAAAGAGGTCATATTTAGATTTTCCTGGTAGTTTTCTTTAGCGTAAAGAAAATTCAACGAAAATTGTTATAAATTGGAAAATTATAATATCAGAAACTTACAACTTATACCAATATTGATGTGGTAAAAGTTAGAAAAAATATAGGTATTAACAATATTAACTTACAAATATTAAAATGGATCGTTTTATAATAATAATAGGCAATATTAATTTTAAAAAAAGGCGTACTTTGTAGGGTGTCAATAGGAATGTACTTTGCTTATCGGATGTGATACTCTTGGTGGATATATTGCATTTGAAAGCAATAGTGTACAATACGCATAACTATTAATATTAATGATGTTATTCAGTTATTCGTGATTTAAAAATATTAAATTATATAAAAAATATAATTTATATACTATACATTTATCTAGGTAATATAATTATTTATCTTAGATAGTACTACAGATAATTCATACATTATTTATCTAGATAAGATAAAAGATAAAGACATTTTTATTTAGATAAATTTATCCAGATAAATCACAACTATACAACTATACAATTAAACACTGTTAATATCATTGAGTTTAGAATAATCTTAATAAGTTATTTTACAGTATGGAATATTAGAATATATGTAGATATAATTTAAATATTACATAAAATAGTTTATATTTAGTATAAATTTATGTTTTGTATTTAAGAAATTTAAAGTTAAATTTCATTGTTTTTAAATATTTAATATATGTTTTTAGATGATGGTAAAACAATAATTATAACAATGCGTTGATAGCAAAAATCCTTAAATTTAATCCTGGTATATATGTATAAACGCAACTAGGGGAGCTTTGGGGGTTAGCCTCACAAAATTATTCATAGCTCTCAAAAAATAAAATTGTCTTTTTATTTTTTAATAAATTTTTTCTTTTCTTTAAAATAATGTATATTATTATATATAATAATTAATATTTTAATATTTTTAAAATAAATAATGAATAATATAAATACGTTTTTTAGGGAAATAATTGAATGAAAAAGTTAATGAATTTATTTTCTTATTAGACAATATTATAGCTCCCCCTTTAAGATTGTAGAACTAGTTACACCACTGGGTATATTATATAGGTTATCATAGTACCTATGCATATTTGTAGTTGTCGTTATCATAACAGTAACAAATGCATCTATCTTGAAAAGGAATACATTACAATTTTTACAACATTGCAATTATGGAAGGTCTTAACTGGCACTTATTTGAATAAATAAAATATTGTTTTTCGTTTTAAAAAAATGTTATATTGAAGATAACGTATAGGTATTTAAATTAATAATTACGACTTTAAAATATAATTAAAATAAAACGTTACCTATAATTTATTATTATTTAGAACTTAAGATAATATTAAACTTTGAACAAAAATGATTGAAGTTTATGTAAAAATAATTAATTTAAAAGTATTACATTGAAATTGAAAAATTTCAATTTAAAAATGCATAATTACGTCATTACTTATTAGATTTATTTGTAGTAGGTACCTAAAATAATAATTTATTGTACTATGTTATTGCTAGGGTTATTTATTTTTTTTACATATAATAAAAATACTGACATACAACATTAATTGTTTATTATTAATAAAATATTATTTTGTAATTATTCAGAACTAGAACAGAATTATATTTTTAAAATTATAAATTTATTATTCTAAAATTCAAGTATTTTGATAACATATGCATTGCTGTTAATTGTTTCAATGATATCAAATTAAACACCGCGCCGCGAAGTGGATATATCACCATTCACATGTCTCGTATATGTATCGTGTAGGTTATACCATTTTATCTATACTGTACAACAATACTGTCGTCTGTCGACGCGTCTGTCGGTCGGTCGGATTATTATCAATGACTAATACACATACTACACATACTACAAGTGTAATAATATAAAAAAAGAGCCTCCTAAATACATTTTTTCGATTTTCAAATTGGTTGTTTGAAAAAATGGTAGGTTCAAAATTAAAATTTTAACGCAATAATTTTTTATTTTGAATCTGTTTGAATAACAAACAAAAAATAATGGTTGTGGTTTAAAAATCGAAAGTCGATATCTCTATTTTGTAAAATAAGAAGGGGGGGGAGTACATTTTGGAAAATATCTTCAAATATGCGTATTATAATCCATATACCTACTAGTACACAAAATCAGAATTAAAAAAAAATTCTCTAAAGAGGGAGAACAATGCTCCTATTTATATAGGTAGCTATAGTACAATTAAATTATTAAAAACAAGTTAAGCAAAGCTCACTCTTTAAGTGTGTTAGATTTCAAGTTATCTATACGTTTTGCTACAAATATTGATACAAATAATGATATTTTAAAATCTAACTATAGCAATGAATTATAATGATAGACTAGATTACATTTTAAGCAATCTGGGACAGCAAAATCCTACTTTTTTATGGGCGATTTTATTATCTATCATGATAACTTAGACAAATCGTACTAGAATTTATAAATATTATCTAAGTACAGGGGCGTAATTTGGGGGAAAGCATGGTGTGCAACTGCACCACCACTAATTTAAAAAGTGGCCTGCCAATGCTCCAATGCGCCGCTATAATTATAATTGCGACGACCAATAAAAGTTAGGTTTTTTTTTCTATTTACGGTTTTAAAGAAGTATTTTCGTAACATTGAAATGAAAAGGCCCAGTGAAATGTTAAAATTGGCCTGTTTAAAAACTCGTACACCCGAAAAAAAAACTGAAATGTTGCCACTGCCTAAGTTTTTCTTTTTAAAATATATACAAAATAATAATAATAAAAAAAAAATTTAGAGGGGAATAGGTTCCAAGCACCATTAAAAAATATACACTTTAATACCTTTAATATACAATAGTAAAAATATGTTATAGAAATTATTTTTTTATTTTTATATATTTATTTACTAATTATTTTACGTTATTTTATAAATCTCAATAATTGTATTACAATAATTAAAATACACTTGAGCCCTTGTGAATGTGTTATACTATTAACTATTATAAACCCAAAATCACAAAAATAATACACTTTGAACTGCATATACGTATATAATATTTTCAAAAATTATCGTATAATTATGGATGGTTTAATAGTTTAAATTTTTAGAAATTATGGAATTTTTATAGTTACAACTAAAATCAATAACTTATTAGGAAACATAGAGAATAAAATAGAGAAAGAGGGGAAATCGGGTATTTACATAATACAATGCAAACAAAAAGAAATATAGATATTAGGTTTAAAGAACATTTGAGAAATGTTTAAACTCAAGAAGACGACAAATCTCCTGTTGCGGAACATTTTTTGTGAAGTTTTAACCACAATATTAAATCGGAAAATTAAAAAAAATATAAATTATTATAAGTATGGTAAACTATAAGAACTATGAAAATTATAAAAAAAATCAATAGAAATGTAAAAAATATAAATAATTTGTTAAATTGTTAAACTGAGATTTAAAGTCCATATAAAATTAATTTAGTGTAAACTAATGGCATTAGCACAATTCTGCGGTCTGCGATTTTCGACCGGTGCAGGCTGGTTTGTGGTAACATAATTTTAAGTATAAACTCTATATAATATACGGCTGTACGGGCGCCGGGAGTCTGACGGTTAGTTTTTGATTCACGCTGATGATAACACAGTTGTTGAAATACGTATAAGAAGTTAAAAACGTACCTATTATTTTTGTGATTTTGGGTTTATAATAATGTGTTCTTAATTATTTCATTTAAAATGTACCTATACCCATAATATATATACCAGTTATTCTACTTTACCTTTTGATCTATATACTGATAAAATTGTATCTATTATATTATCTTAAATTAAATCTGTAAGGTTGAGTACGTACTACGTACTCATTGTTTTTATCGTCAGATTATACACGTTAAAAACCACAAAATACATTTTCATTTTAGACGATTATGTGAAGCCATTCATACTTTTTTCCTTTACATATCCACATACAGTGGCGCACACAAAGGGGTACAGGGATGTCAGTCGATACCCTTATAATACTGGGTGGTGGTTGATAGACTAATATTATTCTAACATTTTGTTTGCAAACTATAAGATAAACTATTATGAATGTTATTTAGATACAAAAATTGATTTCGAAAATTATTATTTGGGTATACTTTATAGGCGGTGGGGGTATGTTATAAAAGTATGTTGAAACTTCTTGTAGGAAATGAGTGTGCGCCACTGTTCACATCCACTTTAATAACCTCGAACCACTTTTTTTTTCTTTTTTTTTTTTGAACTGTTCCTATATTTGTATAGGTATATATTATTATCTCGTGAACAATTCGTAATTTATTGTGGGATCCGTAATGAACAAAAAAAAAAAAAAATAGATAGTTTTAAAACCAAAATTTTAGTTTACTACGATATACTCTCTATACAGTTTGCATATTGCGCAATTATTCCAAATTTATAACCGAACTTTTCGACCTATGGCTTTATCACTTGTGAGTTTTGATTTCCTCGCAAGTCTCACTGCATCTGCAGTAACTTAATTTCTTCCCACCTAATTTTCGAAAATTTCCAATTGATTTCTACGAGGCAATGATTCGCACCCCGCACCGTTTTCCTATAATATAGTGGTTACTGGTAACCACGTCGGCAGCTCTGGGCAACGGGTTTATTAATAATATAGCAGCATAACGATATAACTGCAACAATAACTCGAAGTTTTTATGTTTGAAAGGTGCTGGAGAAAAAGGAAAGGCACGTGCCTCACTCGTGGACGCAGTGGAACAGATCGGCGGGCACGCTGTATCGCCCGTGGCCGAGCCACGTTGTTGCGTCTCCGGTGCCGACGGATCGGTCACTGCAGTCTTCGCCGTCGCCCGCACCGTCGACACTGTACGCAAACGGGACGTGCGGCACATCGCCAAAAAGCAGTACGAACAACGGTTACAACAATAAACACGGTAACCCGTTCGGTAACGGTGCCGTCGGTATGGCCGCGGTACAAGCGATGGCGGCAGGCACGCCGTGCGCCAGGGACCCGATCTGGGCGTCGGCGTCGGCGTCACCGAAGCAGCGTTTCAACGGCAGCGATCAACAGCAGCGGTCGGCCCAGGTCCCGGTCAGCCGTGTCAGATCTCCGTCAGCTTTCGGCCTGTCCGGCGCGTCGGCAAACTCGTACGACGGTAGTAAGAAGGACCGTCCGTCCGCTTCGCCGATTTCGCCATCCACGTGCGCCGCGGTCGCGGTCGGTTCCGGTGCGCCAGGCGTCCGCGGGCCGTCTCGGCTGTATTATTGTACGAATTCCGAAACTAACACCATCAACAAGTTGGTGGAGCATTACTGCACTTTTTGCTTTAAGAACGCCGAACCGCCCGAGGTGTTCGGCAGTCATCTGGTCCGGGACTCCATACGCACGACCTGTCCCATGCTCCGGGCACTCAGATGCAAGCACTGCAACGGGACCGGCGACAACGCGCACACAATTAAATACTGTCCGTTTTTCTACGCCAACTACGGTTAAACCGGTTGGTTGAAGGGTAGATTGGATCTAGGTTGGCGGCGTCATTCGTCATTTCTCTTTTAAAAAGTCGTTTTTTTTTTTCTTACTATTATTTTAATGAATATGAAATACGCGTAAATAAGCTTAATTTTTTTTTTTTTATCATTTGCAAGTCAATATAATTGACACTCTCATTATGCCTGATAAGATAAGCATTATACTTTATGGATTTATACTGTTTGCCCCTGTTAAATTTTTATTATACATATTTATTGTATATATATTTTTTATTTTTATTTTAAATACATATTTATACCATGTCTACTGCATACAATATGTATAACACATACATTTACACTGTACATGTACAATGTATATATTATATATATATATATAGGTGTACTATATGTACATTTTAAACGGGCTTGTCTTAATTTTACTAATTTTTTTACGATAAAAGTATTATTTTTTGCTTTAATTTTTCATTTTAATTCTTACAAGGTTTTTTTTTTGTTTGTACATTTTTTATTTAACGATTTCTTATACTCGTGTAGTATTATTAATTTTGTGTTATGGCTATTTAATATTTTAACAATATGTGTATTACGTATTGCATGAATGTTTTTAAACGTTCGAAATACCAACTTTTATTTTGAAATATTAATAGAAATTGTGTTTTTGTATTTTAATAATTAGAGTACACAATATTATATATATATATATATATATGTACTTCATTGATATTGTTAATTGTCTGTAAAACATGTTCATAAGATTAATTAATATGTCGTTCAAATTTATTAAATCATACAATGTTTTTTGTAAATTGTTTATGACGTTTTTCTCTCTCAAAAATATATTGTAATTTTATTAATATTAGAATACAACCTATACTACCTATATAGTACGTATATATTAGTATATCAATATCTAGTGTATTATAAATCATTAATCCATGGCTAATAAAAAACTATTATTAACTATACCTATTGCAGTAGGTATACATATGACACACTTGAAACGCAATATTAAAATTTTTTCGATAAAACCACTTAATATTTTCGCAGATGAAATACGTTTAAAGTAAAATATGTTTAACCTAATTAAATGTGTATATAATATACGATCAATTAGGACACGTCAAAAAACTAAAATATTTGTAAAATTTTTTTTTTACGTCCAATCAAAAGTAGGTAAGTATAGTTTTATAGTCTAAAATAGTGTTTATATTTAATTATAATTTTCAGGGTATACAATAATATAACACCTAATAACTATAATAAGCATATAACAATATAACAATTATAGATAAAAATATCCTTACGTGTCATATATGAAACTAAAACAGTTTTTAATATTTTTTTTCTCAATTATAACAGACCTCTTTTACAGTGTGAAAATATAGATACTACCTGTATATAGGTCGTATTAATTTTATCGTCGAACTACTCGAAGAACAGACTTTTAGTGGGTTATTTCTACATGTCAGGCGATTCGTCTACAGCCCTCGCTTTCGCCGGTATTTATGACTTTACAGCGTGTGCAGGAGAGCACGGCGTAGGTAACGAGAAACGTGTTGGTGCGCGTATAAAAATCCCGACGGTCACATATTATAATATATCTAATATTGACCGTTCAAGACTGTAACAGCTTAAAAAAAAGTACCTGTTTTTTTCAGAAGAACGACTATACATTATATAAATATATATAAAATGTACAAGTACCTATTTGTTATCCAAAAACCAAACAAATGTTATATTATATTCATTAATAATTTAATTACCTATATGGTTAGGTATACACGTTTTCATTGTGTTAAATTCTCAGCTTCTAAACGTATTGTAAAATAATAAACTATACTTCTATAAATAATTTGTTTAACCTACTATATATACTTATGTACAGAAACCTAAAACCAACAAAACGTACAAACATTTTAAATATAATTGATATTGGTAACCACGGTAACGAATAATAAGGACGGACAGACGGATGTTTGAAAAAACACACTTTTCAAGCGTGCCAAATTTCCCGTTTTCTATTATTTTAGTAAGTAGTAACGTTTGATAATACAAAACGAATAGTATCCATCTCTCCCTAGTACCTAATCAAATCATCTATGTTCTTCGTAACTATGTACTATAGTAACTACGGACATAACAGGGATATAAGGTCTAAGCTTATGTAGGTATAAACACCTGAAACAATCTTTTCCAGTGAATTCGATTTCCCGGGTTCTGTTTCTCTAGTTCTACTTTTTAACTAATTCTAACTAATTCATTGTTTGAACGGTCGATTGTCAAATCAACAATATCTCTTGTAGTCGCTATTAGTAACTATGTGACAACGAATAGTTAGGCCAGAGGGACGGATAAAAGGTGTCTAAACTTATGTTTAGAAACCTAAAATTACAGTGAAATTTGTTTTATAATAATATTTTTGAGTTATTCCAGTCTTGAATTGGATGGTGATATGATGTGTACAGTGATTAATAATTTTAAAAAGTACTTAAATATATTGGTACTAGTCTTGTAAAGTTTTCACTATTTAAAATTATTTTAAATTGGTGTCTAGTATTTAAATCTTTCAAAGTATTTTATAAACACGTTTTCTAAATATACCAAATATTTTTTGTACGTATCTTACAAAAAATGTATATATACCCGTATACTTGTAATCAAATATTAAAAAAAGTGAAATTCTACACAATTTCAACAAAATGTTGATATTTATTTAGAATAATATTTTAATGATGCTGGATAATATTACAAATAACTAAATACCTATATACATATAACTAAATCGTGTATTTCGTACATTGTACAGTATGAATTAGATTGCATTTATAATATGGTAACTAATATAAAGTGTTTAATTATGTAAATATAATGTAAAATACGTCATGTAGATTTGTTTATATTTAAATCATAAAAAAAAAAAAACTTGAATTATACTTAAACACATATACAGAGTGACCAACTGACCATGCTGTATATATATATATATATATTTTGAAAAAAGTAGTACAAAGGTAATAAAAGAGAAAAATTGATTTCCTTTTGGAACATATTTGTGAGTTTATTCCATTCATTTTGGGTAGGTAGCAAATATCACGTCTTGAGGGTGACGTCCGTTTTCCCTGATGGTGTTTTCTAATCGGGTGTTGAAACTGTGACACACTCGTTCCAGTATCTCCTTATCTATTGACTACATTTAGAATATGAATACTTTTAAATCGATTAACGTATGGGATTTTTCAATATAAATGCACTCCTTCAAATAACCCCATAAGAAAAAGTCGCACACGGACGAATCGAAGAGGTGAGACCAAATCTCTGAGCTGCAATCACCGAATCACCACTTTTGACATACCTATGCGTCGTAAACGAAAAAGCAACGTCCACTGTTGTACTTTGACTGTTACTCCATCATCACTATGGCTCCAGTACAGTCACATTCTCTATGTATTTACCTATAGCGCAGTCACCATGTACTGTTCGTAGAATGCCTTTTTAGAAATAGTTTTAGAAAGGATTTTGAAAGTTATTTCATTTATATACAAGTATTGGAAAAGGGAGGCACTAATATAATGGGTATAGTTAGTGAATGTCTTTTGAACTTTTAAAATCCAATAAGTTAATTATTTTTGCAACCAACCGGTAAATGCACATATAAGGGTGGGAGGGGGGATGACTTTTGCCTGTTCAATATACCAATATACATAATATTCAATTGAAATTCAATTATAGACTATAGTAATATAATAGGTACTAGGTATATAAATACAATATATTTAATTAATTATTAATACACGGGTATACTTACTTATAATATTAAAACAAAATAAAAATGTCGACAATGTATTATACTTTTTTGAATAATTCTATAGGTTCTAATCGGTTTAATTGAAAATTAAAAATAACAATTAAACTTTTTTGAAGTATATTAATATTTTTTCCATTTTAACTTTAACTTAACAAATTAAAATTAGGTATATTTTGTTATTACAATTAAGTTTTAACTGAAGGTTTTTGGATTAATTTAACTTAACTATAATCATAGTTAACTATTTTCATTAACGTGCTATCTTTGAATATTACTCATTAGTACCTATTTAAATACTTTTTATGCATAAAATATGGATACATAATAAAGAATTGACCATAATGCTTCAGCATTCTTCATCATTTAATGTTTTCAAAGTTATATAGTACCTATTATAATTTTTCTGCTTTACCTTCGCTTTCTCTCCAAACTATTTAGGGTCGGTTATGTAGTATTATAATTATATATAATAATATATAATTATATATTATTTAGGTAATAATAATAAACATTATAATAGCGTTTCTTGCCAAGTTTAACATTTTTTTATTTTGTAATTAATTTCTTTTGGATAATAATTTACAATTAAATATACATGTATATAATTTATATTTAAATTTAACAACAAATAGAAAAAGAATGCATTTAAATAGGTGTACCGGATGCATGTTATTCGCCGCAGGACAACCTGTAGATATAATAATATTAAGGTAAATATTATATATGACTGCAGTTTACGAATAATTGCGGAAAACTGATCAAATATAATAGTTTACACGATTAAACCCATTATTAGTATTATTATAATGCTGATATACACGACTGTTTACACAATAACTTAGTTATATATAATATACAGGGTGATTTTTGTAAACAATAATAAAAGCTCATTATTTGGATAATGTTTTTTCGGAAACTTTTAATTTAACTGAGTTTTCATGAATATTTAAGTTGTTATATAGTCTTATAAGTTTCTTCTTTTCCGATGTATCAATACTTTCAATTTTATAAATTTCATCCCCTATTTTTAATTTTAGAATCATATTTTTTAAATGGATTTTATCGTTGATAATGACTGTATTTTTAAAAATAAGCCATTTAAACTGGTAAATAAGAACTTAAAGTTAGCTAATTTTGTGAGTAGATAATTTATTAAGTCTTGTAGCCACTATAAGTGTATAACGAAGCAGATAATAATGAGCAATAACAACGGTATTGTCACGTTATATTACTGCGTGATTAATAAGATAAATTGATTTACGATGATATATATTGTGTATAATTGATTTATAAATTGGTCAAGTGTTAAAGTTTCCAGTTTCTACACAATATATCCTGTACCCATCGGTATGCAAACTAAACATATTTTAAGTACCTACCTACTATAATAGCTAATATTCACAAAAAAAAAAAAAAAACACACACCTATACCTACCTAACTTTAAGTGCTCGTATACAGTTCATTGTATATTATTCCGTTTCCGAAATTGAATATGGAGATCGTTCATTAAAAAACAAAGGTCGATACTTAATGGGAAAGGTCGCCAAGACTTTATTGTATACCGAAATATTTGTGGATAATGTGTACCTACCTGTGTAAAGTCAAAAGTATCCGAAAATATTGAGATTTTTATATGGAAAATATCACCCTGTATACGGTAAAGACATAATAACGAAACGGTGTCCACATTATAATAATATGTCGTCGGTTATCTATAAAAAAAAAAAAAAAAATTATAAAAAACTTGTCAACGTTCGACATTATAATGATTTATCTTTTCGAGAGCCACACAAACACACATACGCACATGGAGTAGTTTGCAGGTGCTCGTGACAGGTAGGTTAGTGCCGGTATATGTATATATATATAACACATACCATGAATATACCACGGTTTCGAGTGTTCAAACAACTAATAAAAATAATAATAATAATAATAATAATAATAATATATAGTATGTACTAATGTGCCCACGTATCTTCGTCGTACTGCACCGTATCTGCACGTCGTACTTTAATATAATATTGTTTCTTTAACCGTTGCCGATACGGCGCCACTCTACGCTATACAGTAGTTCGCGAACACGCACCGACCAACACGCGCTGCCGCCGCCGCCGCCGCCGCCACCGCCGTCGTACCCGATTATGACCCGCGGGCCGATCGCCGTCGGCCTAAAACCGCTGTTACTACTCGTGCTGTCGCTGTTACCGTCGCCGCGGACCGCCTGCACCGGGTCGCTTACTCCGGCCGGCCACGCGATACCGCGGCCGGTGGAGATCCGCGCGGCCGTCATACTGCCCGCCGACACCAAGTTCATCACGTCGCTGTCCAAAGTGCGGCCGGTGTTGGACATCGCCGTCCAGGCCCTGTACGCCAAGGGCATCCTCCGGGAGACGGACGTCACGTTCAAGTTCATGGAGAAGGACGACAAGTGCGAGGACATAGAGGCCATGCGCTCGAGTTTCGACCTGATCGTCAACGGTCGCGTAGACTTGTTCTTGGGGCCCACTTGCGACTACGGAGTCGGTCAGTATTTATATTGCATGACGTTATAATATATTGTGTATAGGTACTATATGAATACCATTATAGAATATATACAAAAATTTAAAAAAATAAATGTCAAAATCTTTGAAATTCAGCCCGATAATGTATAGAAAAATCGATTTTTCGTTGCACGGTCAACGAATTTGATTATCTAATAAAAGCGCGGATATTTTAGTACTTATGATCATATAGTATCTATATATATATATATATTTCAGGTTAACCGTTTGGTACAAGTCTTATACGCTATAATGTATTATAGTACGGGTATATTAATGTAATAGGTAAATCGATCTTAAAGTCTTAAGTCATGACTGGCGGAAGTATATATAGTAAGAACAAAATACTGTCGTAAGCCACGAAAATGCTGCAAATCATGGTAGTTTTAATTTCTTAAGTCGCGATAAAATTATCGTTAATCCGAACATTTTAATTTTATGTCAATTAATTTTTTGGGAAAAAAAAAATCGTTTATTTGCGGTATAGGACATAGACGCATTTAGTACCTAGTACAAATAGTTTTCTATACATACGTAGTAATAATATGGATGGGTATGTATGCTTTTTTAAAATTGATTAGAAAAAAAAGTAAATAAGCTCTTGTTCTTATCAATATTTCAGTTACTTATCAATTTGCAGGGCCTGCAGAACTGTATAATATATAACTCTCGTCTATCTCAGCTCTCCCTCAAACGCAGTACAGTTAATTTTCTGGTATAAAAACGACCAGTACTCTCTTGGATATGTGTATAGGACTTGTGGGGAATTTTGTATTTTATGTAAAGTACCTTTCAGTTGAAAACACGCGAACTGCGAAGTGCTATGAAAGTTTTAATTTCAACCATGGCAACTTTAAGTTAACTGAGGTGGAGATTAAAAGACATAATAATAATTACATTACGTGTCTAATGTGTTTTTTCCACATAGACATTCAAATTATACTATATAGTAGAAATGGAAAACTTAAAATAACTAGAAGGTTAATTTTTGAAACTCAAAATGATTGCGGGTCAGATATAAATTTTTTTTTTCATTATTATTACGTGAAACAAATTCATTAACATATTTTATTCCTATACTAAAAACTAAGTTTAGTATGTGTTTTATTATTGATAATTTCTCCAAGATAAAATTTATCTAGCTATTTTTATTATATATTTAAAGTAAATATTGTAGTACATTTCAATTAGTACAAGTCTGGCTCTACTAGCTGCCCATCCCTGCTAAGTAGTATATGGACTGAATTTTTCGACTTTGTTTTAGCCTATATTTAAGTGGGTGCTCTGGAAGAAAAGGTATCACATTGATTCTTATTCTTACATTTTGTAACATTTTATGCTAAAAATTAAAAATAATTATTGTTGAAATTATACAGGTATGACAGTAGACAGGTCTGTATTATTTTCTATATAGGTAAGCTTGTTTATTTTTTCTGTTGATTATAAAATTTCTTGGAAGATGTGTTGGATGATGGCAAACTATTATGACAGATTTTTATATTATCTGAAAACATATTTTGTATATAAAAGATCAAATAGTTCATGTAGTACAGTTCTTGTATTATATAGTTTATAAGTCTAAGGAATTCTCGTGTATATAAGTATTTTATATATAGGCTGGAATCTAATCCTATAATTCTAGAAAATATATAAACTGAAAATTTTTTATTAATAAAAATCGTATAATTTTTCTAAACATTTATAATTACAATTCTGGTTGTCTAATATTATTATAATTTATTTAAAAAAATACTAAATAGAATCAATATAAATAAATATCAATAATATTAGTATGTTCATGAACGTAACAATATGATTACATAATTTTAAATTTATTGAATCATAATCCTGGTAATGTTATACTATATTTTACTTATTTTACTTTTAGATTCTGAGTTAAACTAAGAATTTATTAGTTTTACGATGATGTGTTTTTTATATTTGTATCCAAAAATTTTATAAGAAAAAGTGCTCCCCAATCATTAGTAGCACCATTTTCTGGTGGCAAATTGCATCTATAGTTGATACTGTAGAGAGGTCATTTTTTGATAAACGCGTAGGAAAAAAATATCAAAAAATTTGCATAATAAAATCGGTAAATACGGTTGTGGTAAAATTCTTCATAACTCGGAAAATATTGATGCTGGAGGCTTGAAATATTCACCACAAACGTATATACTTACATAAAATTATCGAAAAAGTTTTCCCAATTTCAGGCTATTTATAGCAATATTAAAATTTCAAAAATTAGTGAGTAGGTATAATATTTTTTAATAGTTATTAAAGTTTTTTACTGAATTACACTTGAAATTTTCACCAAATACGTATATTAGCAAATTATAAAAGCAAAAACGTATACTCATTTTTGGGCTACTAATAGTATTTTTTAATTTTAAGATATTTAATTCATAGTAGGTATTACTTTTTTCTATTTTACATAAGAACTCGATTTTTTTTTTTTAATTTGTATTTTTTGATCAATAAAATAATGGTAAAGTCAAAATTTAGTGGTCGGCTTTAGTTTTAAAGTTGTATCAAATTAAAATTTAGCGATTTTACCATGTTTCTTTAATAGGTTTATTTTTTCTATATTTTAACAGTCGTATGTAGTCTAGTGGGATCCAATGGTGTTTTCGTGCGCGATGTCCTCGGTTCGAATCACTTTACTTTCAAATATTTTGTTGTATTTTTTTTCAACTTATTTTGTTCATTATATTAATATATCATATACTTAAAATATTTTCTTCTTATTATATTATATTATTAGTATAATCTATAGTAATTGTCAAGCATATCTACCGAATAGCTTCGCTCAAAATCGTTGTTTTTACAAAGAAATGATTTGTCTTTGGTTTCCTAATTCAATATATCCGTCATCATTATCCTACCTAACGTGCAAAGTGCTTCTCGGATTTTTTAATATGATTGTCTATATATGTTGAAAATATTTCTATTTTCTAAGCACTAAGGGGAACGTAAAATTTGATTACGTATAATTAGGGTTAAGTGGTAAATGCAAGATGAAGACCAAAACTCTATTAGTACTAGTAGGACCAAGGCTAAGATTTTAATATCATTAGTAAGACTAAACGTAAAAATTATACGCAATACCAGGATCAAGACCTGGACTAACCTGCAAAACTTTTGCAGCCTCGCTTTTAAAATAAAATAAAAATTTTGAATTTTAAGATTATACTATTTATACTATATAGGTACCTAGCAAATTGGTTCTAGTCAGTACTTCAAAAAGACTACCTATTATTCGACTTTTCCAGTATTTTTTACCGTATTGTGAAAACTACTAAAATATTTGTGATGTGAACAATATGAATTTCGTATTAAATATACATAATATATTATTATATATTCATAAATTTTTGGTAAAAAGAATTCCAAGAATTCCAGAATCTTGCATGCAATATCAAGTCTGAGTCAACAAGACCAAGACCAATACACCAAGATTGAGTCACAAGACCAAGACCGAGATTGCAATTGCCAATTGCGCAGTGAACGCAATGTCCGTTTTAATTTTTATTTAACACTTTCTGAAAATATCAATCTTCTTTGGAAAAATAATGAAATTACGAAAACTAATGGGTTTTTTGTCCTTATCGCATAATAAGTTATAGATAAAAATCACGATATAAGATTTTGAATAGTTGACCTTATTAAATCAATATACTCGTATATATCAATTACGGATAATTATAAAAAAATGTTTATTTTTACACGGTGAATGAAATACGAATCGGATGGTATCTATCAATAATACGTGTACGATAAAGTTCAACTATCTATTTTCAAGTATTCAAGTTTTCAAAACTAATATAACTTGTACCTATATATTTTGATAATACGGTTTTGACTTACACGCTGTTTCAATTTGAGATCCCATGCGGAAAATAACATAGTATAAAAGTTATATTATATTTCCTATTTTTCATTATTAAACACTGTTATTGTTATGTTTTTGAACAGCGATTTAATGGGGTTTTGGTTTATGTCTAAAAATCATTTATCGTTGAAAAAACAATTGCAATGAGTACCTGTTATTGTTGATTATACCTAATATCGTCGCGTATTACCTATGTTGTATAGTTTCCGTTAATATATACAGTATTGTTGTATAGAAAATTTAAATGTTAAAATTAAGAAGTATTTACGAGATTGAATAGAATTAATCATATAAAATCGTTCATTGTATTGATTTATACATGGAGTATACCTAATAAGATTTATACGTTGGTATTAATCTGTGATAAAGTTGTCGAATTATTTTAGTTTAAATTATTCTTTTCATTAATTTAAAATATAATATAATATAATTTATATAATTATAATACGCATTATGTAAATTCGTTGGCTTGATGTTTATTCACAAGACATGATTTGACATTAATTTAAATAAATGTAAACTTATAAGTTATATATAAGCATTAAGCACCTATACTATGTATAATAATTCGCATTTTTCATTTTCTACCATGAATTGAACGTCGAGACTGGAATATTTTGACATTTGCATATTTTTTAAAAAATTTGATGAATTACTTTGTAAGCATAAAATAAACAAAATCATTCACGTCACGAATTAATAAACTCAAACTCCGTGCATAATTTTACATAATTAATGTATAGCTTATAAACGTTAATTGATTATTTTTATTTCTTATTATAATTTTTTTTTAATTATTAAAAAAGTAATTAGATTTATATTTAATACGAGCGTGTACTTTTGCTCTTATTTAATTTTGTTCGTATAATAGCATTTTCTAATTTAAATATTAAAAATTGAATATTAATAAATTTGAAAAATAATAAATTGTTTAAATTAATGTTTTTATATTGTTCTAATATAAAAAAGTAAAACTACATCATGGAAAATAAAATTTCTTTTAGATTTTGAGCGATACAAGGAATGTTTTACAATGATATTTTTTTTTTAGTTTTTAGTTTTCCTTTTTTATTTTCTTTATATCTGTCCCAAAAATTATATTAGAAAGATTATTTCCATTGTTAAATAATCATTTTTCAATAGAATATTTAATATAATTTGTACTATGAAAAAGTGATTTTTTGATAAACGCTCAAGAAAACAACAAAAATTAAAGAAAAACATAAAAAGCTTGATTTTGTTAACATCAAATAAAGTTTTTTCATTGTAATTCCGTAAAAATGGTCCTAAAGTTTTGAATATATAATGTATTTAAATGCAATTTTAACTTAAAATTTTTTTCATCTTTTTACCCCAATTTTGGGTTATGCATAGCAATATTCAATTTTCAAGTTTTTTTTGTCATAAAAGACCAAAGGGTTAATTTTAGGTTGTAGACCTGACATTTTAATGCAATGTTAAAAAACGTCATTCTAGCTAATTTTTATAATACCTAATTCAATTTTTAGACATGTATTATTTTGGTTTGAAAATTTGATCGAACACTGGAGAAAAAATAAATCTATATAGATTTGAAATTGTCACCGAAAATGTATTAAGTACAAAATCAATGTAAGATATTTTTTTAAATATTTTTTCTTAATTTTGGGCTATTTTTAAAAATTTTATATTTTGAAGTTTTTTGTCATAAACCAGTTAATTTTAGTTATTACCGATAGTAATAGTTAATACTAATGTTATATACACCGATTGCTTTTTATCATTGTTTGCAAATTAAATATATCTACCACCAATATTCTAGCCAACGAGCGAAGTGCTTCCATCCCTCACTGACCTTTTTACTAATAAAAAGCCTACTGGCTTTTTAAAACTTCATTTTTATTTCTAAAATTCGATATAAGTGTAGGTACATTTCCACTACATTTTTACACAATATTGGAACATGTATTTAAAGAAAAACTGTGCAAATTAAGTGAAAAAAAAATTATTCTTGAAAGATGCAATTTTTATTGAGTATCTATAAGTATGTAATTTATTTTTCTATATACATTTTTTGTAAAGTTTATTTTGACAGTAATACTACACCAATCTCTGTTAAGAATAATTTTACCGAAAGACATAGTTTATCATTGGTTTCAAATTCTATACATCCATTACCATTATCCTATCAAACGGGCGAAGTGCTTCTATTCTCTACTGACCGGCTATTTGAATTTTAAGTTTTTAATTACAAAATGATGTATAATTTTACTCCATTTTTCTTAAGGTGTCTGTATATTATCTCAAAATGACTGTTTTTAATTTCACCAGACAGAAACGATATTAACTTCGATATTAGTTTTCAAGACATTTTTGTGTTCTTTACTTAACTTGCTTAATGTATCAGATTTTTCAATTTTGTTATTTTTATAATAATAATAGTGGAAAATGATAAAAGAATTTCTTCATAAAGAATATGTTCCTGTCTGACATAGATATGATTTAGTATTTTTTTTTTTAAATGTTGCCAAAATAATGCAAAAAAGCTGAGAAGAACTTCGCACGTTGGTTAGAATAATGATGACGAATATATTGAATTAGGAAAGCAATGATAAATCATTTCTTTCTAAAAAAACTACTCTGAGTGAAGTTTTGGTGAATATACTTGATAATTACTATAGATTATACCAATAATATATAATAATATGATAATATTAGATAATATAATGAACAAAAAAAGTTAAAAAAAGGGCAAAAAATTATTTGGAAGTACTGGGAGGGAATCAAACCGACGACCCCGCACATGAAAACAAATTTGGCTCCCACTAGACAACATACCACTGTTGAACAATATAAAAAAATAAACCTTTTAAAGGAACACGATAAAATCGCTAGATTTCAATTTGATATAATTACTTTAAAACCAAGTTCGACCTCAAAATTTTGAATTCACCATTATTTTTTTGATCAAAAATTATGTATTAAAAAAAAAAAATTGATTTCTTCTGTAAATTAAAAAAGTTATACCTATAATAAATGAAATCTCAAAATTGAGAAAAAAATTTCCAAAGTTTTTTGTTTTTATAATGTACTAATATACGTATTTAGTGAACATTTTAAATGTTTAGATTTATCGTTTTCCCGAAATTCGAATACGTTTCATACCAAACTAGTACATATTTACGGAAAAAATGAAATGGCTATTAAAAATATTGTAGGTACCTACCAATTTTTAAATTTGAGTGTAACTAAAATGAAGTAATTTTAATACTGTATTAATTTTTCAGGTCTTAAGACCTAAAATTAAGACTACTACGAATTAAATGTCTCAAAATTGAAAATTGCCATAATTAGCCCAAAATTGAGAAAAATATTTCCAATTTTTTTTTTGTCCTTATAATGTGTTAATATACGTATTTTGTGTAAATGTCAAGTTCATATCAAATCGATATTTAACGATTTTACCATGTTTGTTTAAAAGATTAAATTTTTATATTTTTGAATAATGTTATATAGTTTGGTGACAGCTAATGATGTTTTTATGTGTGGGGTCCTCGTTCGAATCCCTTTACATCCAAATTATTTTTTGCACTTTTTTCAACTTTTTTTTGTTTATTTTACTACATAATATTATCATATTATTATATATTATTAGTATAATCTACAGTAATTGTCAAGTATATCCATCAAAGTTCCAATATTGCAATATTTATTTTTGGTTGCCTATTGATATTTATTTTATAATATTATGCGTGAAATAATAATATACAGCATTTATAAAGCGCCATTTTTATTAACTAAAAAGTTATAATAATATACTAAAAAATTATCGATTCATAGAAACTATCGTTGTTTTCATTTTACAGCCAACCCAAGGAAAATGTTCACATTCTATTTGACAGAAACGAAGTGGCGTTCGCGTGTCGTTCACAAAATATGAATGTGAACGTATGAACGTGCGTTCGTGAACGTCGTTTTTTCCAAACACTGCATATAATACAGGAAGTATACCTACTCGCAGCACGGTGTAAATATTTGCAGCATTTGGGTTTTCTCGATGTACTGATATCTGTGGAAACTAAATGTATAATAACAATTATTATGTTATTGATAGCGTCTAACGATCAATCTTAATATTGTTTTAAGTGTACATCCTTCTTGCGCGTTTTTTTTTTGGAATCAAAACATAGAATTCGAAAATTTGTAGATACGGTGTCGGTGCTGTTATATGGCAAGCAATAAACTAAAAAAAAAAATAAGAAATCCTAGGGGGGGGGGCGATTACCCTTAATAACCGCCACTGGTGGTTTATTTATTTTTTTAATTTATTTGTTTTTTTATTTCACAGTTTAATCAAAATTATCATAAAAAAGAAATAATCACACTAAACAAAAGACGAGAACCTTAACTATGACCGAGTAAACAATTTTTGTTCGATAAGTATATTCAATATCAAAAATTTTTGGTTGAAAAATGTTAAATTTTTAAATTTAAAAACATTTTTGAAAAAATTGTTTTGACTGAAAAAAAAATATATAATATATTTGTCCATAGTAAATATTCTCGTCTATCTTTTATCTTTGGAATCTACGATAACTAAAAAAGATAAATTGTACTTAGAAAGCGAGAACGTGTTTTAATGTTGTTAAAACGCATGTATAGGTGTTCTTTTAAGTAAAACACATGTCATTTCACAATATTTAGCCAAAGAAATATATTTGGTTTTTCTTTATAAAAACGTTGTAGTTCACGATATAGAAGTCTGCGCAGATTATTGGTAGAAATTTGACATCTTCTCATAAAATATAAGTAGGTATCTAATAAATAGTCACTATATTAAATTATTCTGATATTATTGGGTATAGTTGACATGAAGTCTTCAACATAATCTGTTGAAACTTCCTGTGCGGGCTTAGAATTATATGTCCAAAAGTATTTCTTATAAAAGTATTCTAATCCAAGAACCAATTTCGGAATATTTATTATTACAATTTTCAACTTAACCAAGATTTTGAATTTTTCGAACCATAAATTGGAATGTAAAATCTGCAGTCTACTAAAAGTGTATTGGACCATTTTATAGAAATAACTTCGTGTATATAGTTTGCTCAAAACCAATCGTGACTGTCATAGATTTTAAATAATTAATTTTAAATTTAATTCTTCACATTTTAGAATTATATGGTTGAATGTATTAACATAATGTATCTGTCGATTTGTTCATGTGGAAACAAAACACTATTCGTATGTAATGTTCATTTGTGAATCCATGAATTGTAAACATTTGGGTGCAACGTTTGGCACAACAAGTAAAATGTTACCTACGTCATCATAAATCTCATCTGATTACATAAAAATTTTAAATTCGCATGGCAGGAAAATATTCATAAATTTTTTCTCTATTATTATAACGAGTAAACAATTTTTTTCGAAAGATGTTTATAAATTATTAATAGTTAAATGTACTTCGTCAATATTTTTTAGTATACACTGTACAATCTATACACGGTAAAAAAATTTACATTACATTAATTAACATTATGTGACATATACATTACATTTACATAAATATATTTTCGAATTTTATTAACATTGGCGTTATTAAAATCGGAACAGTCGTCAGAACTTTGTCCGAGTTCTTTAGGAATAATTTATTTTTTGGTAATTAAAATAAATCGTCAGTTGATTTTCGCTTATAGGTATGCATTATTCACTATTTTTCAAACTATTTATTCACTATTATAATTTTCTTTGGTGATGGAAAATGATTATGAAAATGTTTGTTTAACTCACTGTCAACTATATGGCAAGATTTATTTATGTGTATAATAACTTGACAAGCAACATGGCCAGCGTGATAGTCCAGAATATACTGTTTTCGGCTTTTATACAAAAAAAAAAAAATAGTTGTAATGTTCACGTGCTATTATAAATGTTTGCTTTCCCCATAAATGCGGCTTTTTCAGAAGTTTTAGAATATTTTACTCGAACACAAAACTTAACGCGACGGTCGCACTGATGCAATAATATAGGGGAAAAGCCGTCCTGAAGTTAGGTTATTTATTCAAATTGATGTAAAATGTCTATTATAGTTAATATGATTATTATTGAAGTGTAATATTTATAAACTGAACTGGTTACCAGGATAACGACAGGTGGGTTTAACACTATATAAGCTATAATACAATAATATAATGACAATCTATACTTGTAAATCGAATAGTGTAAAAAACGTGTTCTTGTAACAGTCTCCATATTATTTTATTTTTATATAAAATAAATAAATGAATAAACACAATATTTGGAGGAAAATGGCCCCGCTCGAAAATTGCCTATATACACGAACCGTTAAAATTAGACCACAGAGAACGGGTGCAATACGATTGAGCACGTTTGTAACTTTTATGTGTACGATTGAGCTATATTCTACGTACAATAAAGGACCAGCTACCTGTATACGGAAAACCGTATGATTGATCATGATTTCCCGTTCGACGTTGCCATATTTATTTTACACATAAATCGATTCAAATTTACGAATCTTGTAGACGTGTTTACGCATCGCTAACGTTTATAAATATTTCCCGACTTGCTGGGAAACATCACGTAGAGCGGGTAATATTGATAAGTTAAGTATGTCTTATGTGCATTTTTATACATCTTCCGATTATATCTGTGAACCAAACCGGGTCACTCGCTCGTTTCATTCACTCGGGCAGTTTAAGTTGAAAATACCCCACTGAATCGTTGTGAAACACCGCGTCGAGTAAGTAAAATTGCAAATTAACTACGTTTCGGTTATACTTTTTTTGGACAGTTATAATAGTTATTATTCTATTGTATGTTTTATTTTTTTTCAAAGAAGTTTGGCAACGTCTTGAACATTTAAAGATATTGAGCGTGCTCAATCGTAGTACATACTCACTAAAAACCAGGTAAAAAATGATACCGCGCTCAACCATATTTTATCTCAGAAGGTCGCCTTAATTTAATAATAACTCATTCGTTACAAACATACTTACTCATGTGTTAAATATTGATATAAATCATTGAAAATGTTAACAATATATTTGAAAAATGTTCATACCTATATTTTGTTTGAAAACGGCTAAGGTATCTGTATTTTTGTATTTAGGTACTTAATTTACTTAATTTATAATCTAAATCTATCACATCCATTTAAATTGAATGTGATTCAGTGTACGATGTAAATTGTGAAAACCATATTATTTAATGTAATGTATTAACATTTTTTCCTACGATTCAGAAAAATCATATAGAATGAACTAGATATTCCATTAAAATGTGTATAAATTATCTTAATATCCGTTTTACATGATTTAAAAAAATCAAAAATTTTGATTTTAGTTTTAAATTGAATAAATTAAATGAATCAAGTTAAAAGGCAAGTATAAATTTAAGATATCGAAACAAAATCAATTACCTAAATAGAAGTGTACAAATATTTATAAATTGAAATTGCATGTTAAAATTAAAGTTGGTAAAGTTTTGATTACATGTATTGATTTTAAGTTGTATGCTTTTCTGGCATTAAAATTTTTAATTATACATTTTTTTATAAAACATTTTAGTTATGACATCGTAATTTTATACATGCCTGATATATCAATACACATTGAAATATATATTATGATTTATGTTATTACACGTTTGATTATGGTATTTAATATTGTGTGTGAATTTCAGTTCTTAAACTCAGAAATTAATCTTGAAAAAAAAAAAAAATTTAACTATTAATTTCATCAAATAAATTAAGATTACTTATTGATTATTTTGAAAAATGACTTCCCTATTTGAGTCGATCATTGATCAGGTTCGGTTTGAAATTTAAACAGTTTGACATCCAAAAAGAGCGGGTCAATGTAATCTATTTAAATTTGATGGAAAGTAAATCTAGTTGAATGAATTTAACTACAGCACAATTTGATATACTATTAATTATGTGGTTATTTATATTTATCACATAATGTTTTATACGATCAAATTTTATAAGGCAAAGAATAAAATATATATGAAAATGTTACATATATTCTCTTCAGAAATGACAGAAAATTTAAGGGCGTTGTTTCCATGGTGATGCCTGATCTATTTTTATATAATTTTAAACGCTTTACTCCTTTTTTCTTTTAATTCGTTTTAATTCTTTAATATTTTATACTAAGTAAAATGATTGACGAGACATAAAATTAAATCACTGACTACTATAATAAAACAATTAATCCATCATATTATTATTAAGTATTGTATTTTGTACAATAAAAATTAACAACGAAAACAATTCATTTTCAAAAACTGTAACTGTTCCTTAATATTTATTTTAGTTCTATTGTCCATGAAAAATATAACAAACATAAAATTAAATATGTACTCGTTTTTCTACAAAAATGAATAAAATATGAATTTTTATTGGGTAACCATCAAAATATGTAAAAATATGCGTGACAATTGTATTTAAATTTGTAAGAATATGAAACTACATTTTGGGTAGCTATAAATGTATCAAGTCGAGAGACGTAAAAATTAACCAACATATTATAACATGTTAGTTTTAATTCGATTTTTGATCAAATTAGAATAATTAGTTTTAATTTTAGGTTTTTTTTTATGCCCGCCTGCCGCCTGTTCTTACGATTCATTATTGTTCCAGTAGTTTCCAATATCAATATTTATAACTTTTATTAGTTATATTAAATTGCAATATAATAGGTATGTATATCATATGCTATTCATATTATACTAATGTCTAATTGTGATTGTAATTTATTATTTGATTTTCAATTGTAAAAAGTTACAAATAATAACTAATTGTAAAGAACAAATTGTTTTTAAAATTTTTATGGAATAACTTTATTATTATTTAAAATATTTACTAAGAGATTTATGTAAAACTCGGGAATTTATAACGGTCGCAGAGTGGGCTTTTCTTAACTTGTTTAGTTATAATTCTAGTTATAAGTAAACAAACAGGAAAAAATAATAGAATTAAAAAAATCTATAGAAAAATAAATAATATTACATTATATAGTACCTATACCTATATTTTATGAAAAAAAAATTGGTAGGGGGATAGAAGGTATTATTTCCTTAAAAAATGAAATAAAATATTTTTCAATTGAATATTATGAAATAATACAAAGATTTTGAAAATTAATTTAAGTTTGTTAAATATTCTACTTTTTGACTTTTAAGTTTAAAAATATATTTTTTTTTAAATCAAGCAATATGTTCTTGTTTGATTTGAAGCAAAACGATGTAGTTATTGATTTCATGTGTTATTTCTTCTGTTTTAATATACTGAATCCTAAATATTATTCCTTGTTCATTCAGTTTGATTATATATAAAAGATTTAACATTATTATGTCGATAAAAAACTAGGATAGTTATTTTGAAGATATAAAATCTGGCACACTAATAACATACGAGTACCTTCTGTTTGTTTTTACGACTACATTATTGGGTGTCTATAGTTATGATGATTTTATGTCTTTGGATCAGATCACTGTTTCTGTTACCGATAAACAACAACCAGTTATTTTATATTATCACCATTAAAAATATATACGAATAGACATTACAGTATGAGAACGAGATAATTTATGTTTAGCGATAACCAGTAGAATTAAATTAGAAAGTTATAACAGTCCTCTGATTGGACACTTGTTATAGAAAAACATCCATAATATTACCCTGTATTTTATTCTTTAATTCTGTACTACAAAACTTTATATAAGGTACATATCGTATTATTCAATTTAAGAATTATTTACTTTTATCTATCTTTACATTATGGCGTTTTTAATTAATTTCCATATTAAAGATTTTATATTTTGTGTAAATCAGGAAGAAACCCGTTTATTAATTGGGAAAAATAAACCATTTTTGGGAAGCAAGAGTCCTTATTTCCTTATTCCCCTAAATGTCGGAAAGAATAAATGGCATGAATGAATTTTTATTTCTAAGTTTAAATTTTATTCCAATTAAATTTGCTCGTGCGTCAGCAATCTGCAAATATTCCCGACTAATATTTTTTGCGCTGTACAATACTAAACTACGTTGTACTCGAGATTTCAATGTTTTTACTTGTTTAATATTACAAATATATTATCCTACACGTATAATAGTTATTAGATTCCAAACAGTGTAAGATATGCTATAATATTGTTTTCCTTCGTGTCATAACAATTTTCTGTATTTCATTCTCTATTATAGCTTATATTTTCGTTGAAATATATATAAATTTAAAAAAAAAAAAAAAAAATCAATGTTAACGCTCTTCGATGGCGCACTGATTGGAATAAAATAATATTGTGTATGTAGCTCGAGCTCAGTACCAATTTTTAGAATATTTTACGACCATATAATGTAGTGATCCCGATATATAAGCCTTTATATAATATATTTTAGACCAGTCTTGGGTATTGTCAAAAATATGATATCTTTAATCGATTTTCGTCCATGGATTCACGAGATTACTCTTTCATTCAGAAACTCTCGACCTCCTTACATTGATGATGTTATCGCGTTGACTAAGGTTGACATTTCCGTAACCGATTTTCGTCTCGTGAGATTACACACTGTTCGCAGTGCTCGTAAATACGTTTATACCCATCAAGTATATATATATATAAATAATATATTATCATATAGTGCTGACCATTTTAAAAATGTCTCGACATTCCGTTTAGATGAAAAATTACTACCGATTCTCTATAAATGATAATATAGTGTGCAGTTGCAATGGCACAAAGTCATGTGTAGAGTGTTTGAATTGGTTTATGGAAAACATTTTGTATTTATTTAAAAAGCGATATTTGAATTAATTCAAACTTAACGCGAAGAACCGCATTTGGCGATTAGACATATTATTTTTTCTCAGATTTTATCTCTTGCGTTATAGCTATAGTCAATATAGTATATGCAGGGATTAATATTTCAAGATACGTGTGTACATACCTACTATTATGCGTATATTTCTGACTTTTTCCTTTATCGAATTTCGATTTTAATGAGAATTATGATTTAAATACCATGTGATATGTAGTAGGTATACGCATTTTTTAATTTTCAAATGACAGATGATATCTAAATGCTTTCAATTCACGCTTGAACGACATTATGCGTGTAATGTACCTATTATGTACACCAATAACGTTTTCAAGAGGCATATATATTATTTAAATATTACCTCACAATTATATAGAGCTTATAATAATGCTGATTGAAGTACTTTCGTGTTCAAGATTATTAGAGGTTATTTATAAATAGATACCTACTGGATAATGTAATGGATTTCATACGAGCGTTCAATCAGAATATAATAATGTATCGTAACGATTCGTTTTTGTTGGTGCATCATAAAATAATATGTCACATTATGTTATTTGTATAAAAAATAATTTTATTCTGTAAATTTAAATATGTTTGATGTGAATACGAAATACCAAAAAAAAAAAAAAAAAAAAATCAACGTATTAAACCTAAAAATATATACAATATACGCGTATTTGATAACTAATAAATAATGCAGTGAAACGTAATTTATTTGTCATTTGTATAATACATATAAATAAGATTCTTTTGTATCATTTGATTGTAAATGTATCTATTTCATTTAATAATAAATAAACTATAAAATTATTTGCCTAAATTACGAGAAAGTCTTATTATAGATCTTAATAAAGATTTTATGACCCAATAGTTATTGAAATGCAAATCGTAAATATACATATATATTTGTATTTATATTATTAATATTTAATATTAATAATTGACGTGTTATTCAAAAGTATATTTGTCTTTTATAAAATTCAATACAATTTTTGTCTTTGAATTAATTTATTATGATAACTGTTTTATTTTAGGTAGGTTTATAGTATTTACATATAAACATAGTCATGAATATAAGGTTAGGTTAGGTACCTTATAAATTTAATATATATTAAAATGGGTAACTATTACAAATGGAATTGAAATTCGTTTTTGGAAGAAGATTAAGGTTAGGTTATGGTTGTTACCTACAAATTATTTTTGTTCGACTAAAATGTGTTATTTCAATACTTTTAAGTAGTATTTAAAAACATAACACATACCTATTTACATTTTAATTTAATGATCAAATGATTTAATTTATCTCATTCTCATACAAAAAAAACATTTTAATATGAAGTTTTGTTTTATTATTTTAAAAGCAGGCATAAACAGAAACAAACAGTACAGGTAAGAACTGTAAAAATTTCATTTTTTAAATTTATATTCATGGTTACACCCGTAAATATGTTCACAAGATATATCGCATACTGTTAGATAACATTTATAAATATTCAAAAAAATTGTTAACTGAAAAAAAAGTAAAATAATCATATTATAATAATTATAAAACCAATGTGTACTGTATGCGAGTATATAAATATGTTCAGAATCTAAAAACTATATGTTGAAAAGTACATTATGTAATTTAAACGATTTCTTATATATTAATGTTTTATGTACATAAATTAACTAGTAGGGGTGGAGGCATATCGCTCGATGGGTAGAATACTGTTAGTATAGATATATTAATATGAAAGCAATGACAAAACAACTCTGAGCGGAGCTTCGTTACCTCTTTTAAGAGGTACGCCCAGCAAGTTACCCCAAATATCCCTTCCAAGGGATTTTTCTGATAATCACTATTATCATATATAGCGATATAGATAATAATCACTATTATAATCCGATATCATTGGTTGAAACTTGGTAATCTTCATCATACAAGCATGGGAAGTAGATCTGTCAATTTTTTTAAAAATGGAAGGGACATCAGTAGTAAAATATTTTATTAAATACGTAATTAAAATATAAAATTAAAATCTTAATAATTAGGGTATTCGTTTGTATTGGATTATATTATGTACTTCGAAAAAACTCGATTTTGTGCTTTTTTTTTCTTTTTAAGTAATATTGTCAGAAACATTGAAATAGCTATAAAAAAAATGTGTAGTCTGATTTTCAAAATTTTCGGCATTTAATTAAAATAATGTAGGTACAACTAATAATGTACTCATTTTTCAAGACCAGAATGAACTCAATTTAACGGTTTTGCATAATTAATGTTTTGAACAAATATTGTGATTACATTACAATAAAAAAGGTCCTGAGGCAAAACGGTTTTTAATTTACTTGTGCCTTACGTTATATTCATTCTCTCTTTCCCAACTCTTTCTTGATTGTCACGGATTCTCAATCCCTTTTATACTCTATTATGGGAAATCCCTTCAAGTCAGGATCGTCAGTCTTTTCTATTGTTGTTGCAGTTCGTTAATTGCAGATATCGAAGCTGCGGGTCATTTATTAAAATTCATGTGGGTCCCAAGCCACGTAGGTATTACCGGTAATGAGAAAGCTGATTCATTAGCTAAGGTTGCCGCAAGCTTTCAATATCGATCGATTCATAAAATCCAGTATCCTGATTTGATTCCTCATTTTCATAAAATTATTAGAAATGCTTGGCGTTTCCAATGGACTTCGCATACTGCGACGGCTAGTTGGTTTAAATTTTCCTGTCCTGATATTCCTCGTTTCCCATGGTTTTCCAATATAATTCTTTCTAGATTTTATATCATTTCTTTTTGCAGACTTAGATTTGGTCATAATTGATTGCCATCTCACGCTTTCTATCTAAATTTAAACTCTTCTCCTTATTGTCCTCTCTACGACGAAATTGCGATTTGTAATTTTCAGCACATTGTATTTAGTTGTTCATCTGTCGCAAAGAACAGTATGAGATTATTACGCACTTTATCTTCATATGAACAGAACTCATTCACTGTCCTTAATTCCTGTTGCAGTCGACCCAACGGTCCTCTGCTACGAGGAAGGCCACCTTGGATAAAACAAACCTCCATTGTCGCACCGCTCTGCGACGTGGAATAGTGTAAGGATACCACTATAATCACCCATAAACTCTCGCCTTAGCCAGCGGGAAGGACTGATAGTGTACGGATAACACTTTAAACACCCGCGTTCGCCTGGCATTCATTTACTGGGTCACGTGATAGGGAAAGGATAATCCCTTAATTCACCCGCGTCCATTCATGGTAAGGGGTCGCGATAGAGAAAGGATAACTCGATAAACACCCTCAGAACCTCTTTGGGCTATGAGATATAGATGGACAACTCTCCAAAGCCAGGCGTTAAGACTGTCCGAGAGCCCGGACGGTTGGGTTGCCCAAGGCCGGAGGAGGATGGCCCCGCAGTTGCGTAGCCGCAACTGCTCCCTGCCAGTAGGGAAAAAATGGTAGCGGGGGGACCCCCGCGATAAACAACAGCCAAACATGAAAAAAACATGCATTAAATACACGTCCGGAGGGAGACCGGAAACCGTAGACGGGGCTGGGGCCGCAGGGTCACGTCGACGGTCATCACTACACTGTAGGCGATTGAAAGACGCAGCTCTTAGGGGCTTGAAACAAAACACTAACGGCGATTCCGATAGCGGAAATCGAGTGGCTAGTAACAGCCAACTGACTAACATAACCTATGTCAACAAACTGACCACTTTACCCCCGAGGTCCGCATACCATTGTGAGGTCCTCCGACTTAGGGGGGGAGCCGGCGAGGAGGATCCGATTTCGACCGGATCTACAATCGTTGGCATTGACGTTGATCGGGACATAAATTCCCGAGAAAGGGTAGATCAAACACCCACAATGGGTGACCTTGAGGGCGTGGATGCCATCAACGACGATGTTGCGGGAGCTTCTGGCTTCTGCGCATCCGTAAAGGCTAACGATGTCCTCCTCGGTGGCGACCGGGCGGCGGCGATCATGGAACTCACCATGAAAGAGATGAGCCAGTACGTCGATCACATGATCGCGACGACAAAAATCCCCAAGAAATGGGCAACAGGCGTTAATGAACGCCTGATCAACCTGGCCATTTCCGTCAGGCGGATCTCTGAAGAGACTGGCAATCTCTCGGGACGCCTGGACGATAGCCGCCGCTGCCTCGCCGCCTCCAGAGAGGAAAATTTGAACCTCAACAAGAGGATAGTCGAGTTGGAGGTCAACCTTGCGGCCAGCAAGATAGCGGGAACACTCAAAACGCCCGTCTATCCCGCAAGGCCCCCCGGCATAAATCCCTCGACTATGGCAGGACCAAAAGTTGGTAAGAAGGCCACTTACGCCGAAAAGGCAACGTCCACCCCCTCGGGGTCAGCTGGTGGTAAACCCAACCAGGCCAAAACTCTAAGCCGTAGCACCAAGCCGGCTAAAGATAAGATCCAACACGCCCCTGCGATAGATAAGCGCAGCAGGAGGCGAAACAGGAAAAAGGGTAGAGTGAAAAACGTGGGTCCAGCTCTCCCAATCCCCACATTGAAAGATAGGATGTAGGCAAAACCACGCGCTCCAGCGTTCGTTGTCGATAAGACCACCGAGGGCGCCGAACCAGCCCAGCTGGAGGCCAACTTATAGAAGCGCGTGCAAGCCAAATCCAAAAAGGCTAAAATCGATGGCTGCCGCCCAACGAAGACGGGTGGTCTCGTTGTGCAGACTACTGACCCGGAGACGGCCAGTATACTTAGGTCCTTGGGTCTGAGGGAGACAACCCTTGCTAAACCTAGGGCCATAATGGTTGACGTCCCAACCTATTATGGCTCAGAAACCCTAAAGGTAGCAATAGAGGACCAAAACCCGGATGTTCCCAAAGACTCCGTGGAGCTTGCCTACAGGCACGGACCAAGGAGACCGAATACGGTCAACTGGGTTCTTAACATCAAGCCTGACGCATACGCCAAACTAGTTGGCTCCCACCTGTTCGTGGGCATGCGTAAATGTAGGGTCCGCGCGTACGACGCAGCTGAACAGTGCTTGCGTTGTCTTAAGCTCGACCACAGGACCAACAAGTGTACTGGTCAGGTCTCGTGCTGGTACTGTGCCAGCTCAGGCCACGAATCAAAGGCTTGCCCTATCAAGAGAGACGGTGGTCCTCCCAAATGTGTCAACTGCAGGGGGTCCCACACCTCCACTTCCAGCAGTTGCCCAAAAGCTAGGCAGGTAATTAGGTCCACCATCAGGAGGACGGATTTTGGAGGCGCGATTACCGCGTCTAGTGGCTCTCTGCCCGTCGTTGATGGCTAACCCCATCGTCGTCGTGCAGGTGAACCTTGGGCGTGCGATCGCCGCCTCGGACACACTTATGGAGTATTGCCTAAGAAAAAAGATCGACGTGGCTCTGGTCCAGGAACCTTATATTAGACAGGGGCGGGTTAATCTCTTAGATGGCCCGCACGCTCGGTGCATGTCCCACCGGGTCCCAGGTAAAAATATCTGGGCTGCTATAGTCTTATTTAATCCGAATCTGGATCTATTGGTGAGACAGGACCTCACCAACCAGCATTTCGCGGTAGCAACCGTAAACCTACCGGGACAGATCCCAATCACGCTAGTCTCGGGATATTATCAGTTCCGGTTATCGACCTCGCAGTTCATAACTCACACAAAGCTTATACACACAAGCACTAGCAGGCAGATTCTATACGCACTAGATGTGAATGGTCACCACACCGCGTGGCACTCTCGTGCCACAAACCCGAGGGGAAGCACGGTGATGGACATGATCGACGAGCTACGTTTGGATATCATAAACAGATCTGGACAGGACCTCACGTTCAACGGGCCTATGGGATCTTCATCAGTAGATGTCACGCTCGTCGACACCTGGCTTAAATCTGCAATCCGTAACTGGCAATGCACCCGAGGAGTGATTGAGAGTGATCACTCCCTGATCACCTTCGATGTCCAAGATAGGTTTACCTCCTCAGTACCCCAGCCCAGGGTGCGATACAGGGATGCAAGAATAAAGGATAATTTCCCGGCACTGATTATCGAGGAGCTGGAGTCGGCACATTATAGCAATATCGTCCCTCCCGAAATCAGAGCCGCAGTTATAACAGGCGCAATAACCAGAGTCTGCGACGCGCAACTCGGTACTAGTGTGGCAAGCGATAGGCGTTCCCCGCCATGGTGGACCAAGCAGGTCTTAGCAGCCAGGAGGGCTGCCGCCAAGGCAAGGCGGAGGAGGTACCAAGACCTCTCTGAAGCTAATATTGCAACTCACAAGTCAGCCAGGAATCAATATACCTGGGAGATAAGAAAGGCCAAGCTCCACATATGGAGGGAACAAGCCTCCACCCCTGCCGAAAAATCGCGGTGGTGGGACGGTGTGGCTAGGTGGCTGGTCAAAGGCAGAAGGCTGGACACCCACGCCTCATCTGTCAGACTCCCAGATGGGTCCCTAACTAGGACCTTGCGAGAAACCGCAACAACGATCCTCGACGGGTTGGTCCCGTCATCGCCAGAAGACGCAACAATCAATACTGCAGGTCATACGATACCACCCACTCTCGCAATCAACAGTGGAGACCTCAGGAGGATTGTATGGTGACAAAAGAACAGTGCGCCTGGCGAGGATGGTATCACCATCAGGATCGTTAAAAAAACCTGGCCCGCGATAGACGAGTCTCTCGCCGCTCTTTTCACCGATTGTGTCAGGACCTCTACGTTCCCGACCATCTGGAAAAGTGCGCGAGTGGTCGTTCTGCTAAAGTCAGCAGAAAAAGACCCAGCCACCATAAAGAGCTATCGGCCAATCAGCCTTCTCTCAGTTCTGGGCAAATTACTTGAGCACGTCATATGCCAAGTCCGGGACAGAGAAATTGGTCCGAAAGTGGCTGGTGCCCAACACGGGTTTACCCGTGAAAGATCGACCATGACCGCCATCGCGGCCGTCAAAGATTGGGTAGAAGCCCGTACCAAGAGGCACGTCGTGGGCTCCTTCTTAGACATTAGCGGGGCTTTCGACAATGTCAGGTGGGGGACCCTATCGACTGATATGAAAAACCTAGGAGTGAGCAACAGCACTCACGATATAATAGCCAGTTACTTAACTAACCGCACGGCCCACATTATATTCGGGTCCGAGAAGTGCGGTAAGAGGCTAACTAGAGGATGTCCCCAGGGAAGTAAGCTAGGTCCCAGACTCTGGAATATCACAGCTGAAGCGGCCATAGCCAGTCTAAAACTAGTCGAGCATGCAAGCATAGTCGCGTACGCGGACGACTTCGCCGTCCTGGTTGCTGGCAACTCCAGGACCGAAATCCAAGAGCGTACCGGGGAGCTGCTTGACAGGCTGGTAGCATGGGCCGGCATTCGTGGTCTCTCCTTCTCCGCTAACAAATCGGCCATGGTTACCCTTAAGGATGGCCTTGCGCCGGGATTCACAGCCCGATTCGGGAAAAGCCGTATAAAAGCCTTAGATTCAATAAAGTACCTAGGAGTCCATATGGACACAAACATGCAGCACTCGACTAATGTTAAGGTTACTCTGGCAAAAAGTATCGATCTTTTCAGCAGGATGAGATCTGTGATCAAGTCTAAGTGGGGGCATAGCTATGAGCATGGCCGCATGGTCTACCTCCCCCGGGTAACGTATGCGGCCGGGACTTGGTTTACTCCCTCCGCTAAGTTCACAAAGGAAGCTAACAGCGCGCAGAGGCGGGCTCTCAGAGCGTTCACTGGCGCGTATAACACGACGTCAACGGCGGCACTCCAAGTCCTGGCTGGAGTGATGCCGCTTGACCTAGAAATTTCAACAAGTGCAGCCATACAGCGTGGTAGTACGCGTGAGGCTGCAAAGGCAGAATATATGGATGCCTGGCAATCCAGATGGAATGCGGAACTTAAAGGCAGACATACCCACAAATTTATTCCTGATGTCAGGGTGAGAATGGTCACCCCGATTAGGATTGATCATTATGTATGCCAGCTAGTTGGAGGTCACGGGGACTTCAACGATAAGCTGCATGGGTTTAAATTAACTGACTCCCCCTCCTGCGATTGCGGTTTCCCACGGGAAACACTGGACCATTTTATATATTAATGTCCAACGCACCAGGAGGCGCGCGATAAAATGATATCAAAATTAAGAAAGGCCAATCTCCCCTGGCCCACCCCCAAGGCAGACTTTATAAAATCCCGATTAAGCTGGTCCGCTCTGGCTGATTTCGCCCGAGACTCACTCATGAGCAAGGAGCGAGCCAGAGCTGCCCTCGTCCGACAGGCGGACGATGTGGCGGGTTAAGTCCGGATCAACTCGGGTAAAGCAACGCAGGGCTGCCCTTAACCAAGTGGCTGGGTCTGACGCACCCACGTTACCGAGTTACCATGCAGGGGCCGGAACTAAAATAACGGTATGGGCCTGGCGGACCCACATGTCCCGAGCTGGCTGACCGGTAGCTTGCCGAACAGGGAGTAAAAACCCTCTACGCTAAATCCGTACCGCGGGGCCGGGGAGCCCCTCCGTCTAAGCAGGCGGAGCCCCGGTACTCGAGGCCCAACAACATCTGGGCCTCTTGGAGATTGGAATCGCGGGGGGCTGTGGCTAGTCAGAGGACGTCACGAGTCTAAGACTCAATCGTTGCTAGATACACCTGTCCTTAATTCCTTTTCTTCAACTTTTATTGTAAATATTATCTCTTTCTTTTATAGTTCTGGGTTCTGCATTTAAATTATTCTAGTTTATTAAAAATTGTTTATTATAATTTCTATTTATCTATTTCTTATTCTTTCTTTGTTTTTCTTTTATTGGTGTAATTTTTAGTTATGTATCATTAAACTTGTTAAGTGTTAAGCTATAATATACATGTTTACGAAAGCTTTAATAAAAAAAAAAAAAAAAAAAACTTCTAGGGTGGTGTATTAGAAAATATATGTATTATATGGCTATTTTTACATGTCAAATACGATTTTTTGAAAAATTTTAGAGGGGCAACGATAGATTCTAAGAGAGTAATACTCCTCCACTCTAGTGGCTACAGGCAAGGTTAAAACGTATATAGGTTCTTCATTACTTACTCGGTGTGTATGATCGAACAACATTTTATTTATTATGTATTTTTTTATATTGTAATAAATACCGTTTAAAATTTCAAAAATTTTAAAATGTATCTCTATAATTCTCTTGTACATGTTAGAGAAAATTCAAATATCAAAATTAAAATTGGTGTACGTGTTGACACACTTATGGAATCAGAATCGTCTTTTTGAGTGAAAAATAATATTTTTAGAGGTTGCGTAATTGATTGCTGACATGTGCACGCGGGAGCACATTATAATAGCTCCTAATATTATATTAACTTTGATGATTATGTATGAGATGATACATGCCATCAAGTGAAAGAATGAGAAATTGCTTGTATAATACTCTTTAAAATATGGCAGTCGCGAGACCCCTTCATTTTTACGCCTACAAAATACATTTTTACGAAAAGCTACTAAATAAAATTGTGACTACCGATTGGGGTAACTTGCTGGGTGTGCCTCATGAAAGACACTAAACCAAAATTTATCCTAGTAATATGGTGTTCCAATCATCAATAGTGCCGGAGTTATAGCAAAACCAAAAAGAAAAAAAAAAAAGGGGATTTCTAATATATTACACGGTGGTGTATATCCTCCACCCATTAGTGGTACTCCAAGAGCTTTAGGGCTAAAACTAAATGCTCTATGACAATTCAAAAAAATAACTCCCCCCTTTTCCAGTTTCTCCGTAATCGGATGGATGATGAATATGATTAGAATAGGTACCGATTTATTTTTAATATCCACTAGAGAAAGCTTACCGAGTTTGAACTTATGTGGTTAAAGAAGATGGAATTTTCAAAAAAATTCTTAGGATAGGATTTTTAGGATAACTTACCGGGCGTACCTTTAAAATGAAGCCGAACTTAACTTAATTTCGTTGAAACCTTTATATAGAATCCAATATAATACGTTCTCAACAAAATATATTTCCGACAAAATACGTTTCCGATAAAATACGTTTCTGATAAAATACGTTTCCGACAAAATATTTAGATAATTCTGTAATAGATAATTTAATATTTTGAATTGTTATATAGAAAAAAGTCAAGAAAAGAGATTTATTGTTTGGGTTTGGGTGTATAATATGTATATTGTATATGTATTTGCAACCTATGATCAGGAACGATCTTAGAACAGAATAGTGAGACCCGGGTGTCGGCATAGAAATGCTGATTGAAATTTAAATATTTAAATATTAAAATAAATAGTAGATTATTAAAGTAAGTAAAAGTAAATGTCTATATTTGGTATATATATATATATATATATATGTGTGTGTGTATAATAATACAATGGTAAAATTAAATTTTTAACATATATGAATATAATATTTATTTTAGGATAATATATCAAAAAAAAAAAAAATAAATAAATAAATTATTGAACTCTGTAGGGTTTAAATACTGCTCATTTATTGTAAGATCGTCAACATAATATAAATTATCTATTGTGTCATTTTCATAACTTTACATTATCTGTGAGTTTAATCTTTGTCGTTCATTTTTGATCTCGGATAAGTTTTCATGAGTTTTAATTTAATGAAAGTCTTTTCATCAAGATGTGGTAGTAATAGAAGCAGTTGAAATGAAATTGCATATTCGGTTAGCCCCAGGAAGAATTGATTTCAAAAATTTTGATTCAATTTTGACACAATTTTGAGTTCTGCACGTATTGCATCAATATCATATACTTTTGCGCTATTGTTGTAAATAATTTTTATATGTTTGCAACATTTTCGATTGAACATGATTTTTTTTTCAAACGGTATTTTAAGAATGATGAATCAAAGCAGCATTGTTGAGTTTATCAGTATCCTAATTTATATTGTAAAGGGATTTAATTGTGCCATATATCATATCAGTTGCATCCATTATATTTGATTCTTTTTCTAATTTCTCTGTGAGCATTGTAAGGTTATATAAGATATTTTTTACTAACATAATGGAAACAATAAAGTCAAACGTAAATAATTTTTTACTCGGAATAAATGCTGGATTTTCATGTTTCGATCATATGTTTATTTAATGAGGATATTTCTCGCAATGTTTCAAGTATTTTTTTTAATGAAACCAAACTACTTTTGTGGATTCTGCGTGTGTGCGGTTCATCGTATTTTTGATCAATTACATAACTACAAACTACCTTCAATTTCAGATAAATTCTTGCTTAATATTTCATATCGTTTGCAACAAAAATACATACACATTTTCCAGGTTATCAAATAAGTTCGATATTATAACACTAGCGTTACGATTATGTTCTAAAAACGTATTATTATGATGCGTTTGAAACGGAATAAAATGTATACTACGATTGGTAAGTTTTGGAAGTTCTTTTTGAGTTCAATTGTGTTGACCAGCTATACTAGAGGCAAAATCATATTATAATTGTAAAGCAGTTTAATATATATTATTTTATTATATTCATTACTTACACAACTCCGAAAGAAATATAATTTCATCCGCGCGCATAACATAAAACTCGTAGTTTTTTCGTATTTTTTGGTAATTTTTCGTTCAATAAAATTATTTTATATCTCAAAGTACATACCTTTTGTTTTAAATCTAATTGAATAATATCCACTTCGAATGGATTTTTTGGAGGATGTTCCAACATGTTTTGTTTTTACTCTTGTGCCACCATGAACGATACTTTCATGTTTCTAGCGATACTCATCATCAAATGCACAACTACAAGAAAGGCATAAAAGTTTTTTATGATTTTCGTCTGTCCATAGTTACAACATAATATAAACAATCGTAATTATGGATGGACGGACGAACAGACGAAGAGACAGAACGGGGATATTAGATGTCTAAAACTATATTTAGAAACCTAAAAACGAATATATCATTTAAAATTAACTAGTTAACTAGTTGACTTTAGTTATTAATTATAATGAAATGCTTCTCTCTTTTTCACATGAAAATTAATTTGTATGTTTAAATTATACTGATTGGATATCAGTAATATAAGTAGGTACTCATCTTCTCATAATAAATACAATTAATATGATCGCCAATTAAGTGATGAGAAAAGATAGACATGGAAAACGATTTTTTTAATAATTGGATTATTGAAAACGTTTTCTACTTAATTAACCATGCACAACGTAAAATAATTTAAACAATTAAGTTGATGGTAAAAAAAAAAAAAAAGAAAAAGGGAGGTTTGAGTGTGTTTCCCTGACACCCGTGATTATCCCTAGTGGCTAGTACGAATTCTAAAATTGGTGTTATAAATTGATACAAATTATGGTAAAATTAAAATAAAATAATGGTATGCAAAAGTCTACTTTATATAAACATTTGTAAAAATCTAACCTCATTATCTCTGGCACCTCAGCTTAAAATTTTTCTCCTCAAAATTTTACGGTACAAATTTCAAAATTAGTGATACAAATTGGTACAATTAATAGTAAAAGAAAAACATGAAAAAGTCTATTGGGTAAGATACGTGGTGTGTGGAAATATTTCCTTGGCACCCCAGCTTAAAATTTTTTCAGGAAATCTTACGATACAAATTTCAAAATTGGCTGTACAAATTGTTACAAATTATGATTCAATTAATGGTAATTTTTTTTAAACTAAAAATTTGGGGTGTTAGGGTAACCTACCCCAAAGTAAGTGCGTTTTGTGTGTAATTCATTTTGGCTATATTTATAGTGCGGCCGAGTGGGTCATTCGATTGCTATACTCACTCGGACAGTTTAAATAGAAAATCTCCATTGATTTGTTGTGAAATACCAGGTTGAGTAGGTAATAGGAGAAAATGAATGTTTTAGGTGTAATTATTAAAAATAAAAATAGTATATGATAGAAAAAATTCAGAAATGTGTATTACTATAGATTCGAAACTAAGTATTTTCACCAAATTTTAAAAAGACCACTATTAAAACTTCATGATTATATAAAGGAAAAAAAATAATAATCATTTATATTTAAAATTGATCGAAAAAGTTGTGTTAAACAAATATTTTTTTTATAAATGTTTAAAATACATTTTAAAATTCATAAACATTTAAAAAAAAATAAATTTTGTTTTTTCGTTGTTTTACACATAACAACCCTGGGTATAAATATACATATTATGTCAAAATATTATTTTTATCATACTATTTTTCTATTTATTTTATTCGTCGATATTAGTGATCAGTCAACAGTAAAACTGATAATACTGATAATTTGAATATATATTTAATATTTATATTATATATAAATATACATTATAATATACTTATAATGTTATCACGTGCAAGCCCTTGAACCGCGGAGCTCACTTTCCAAAGACGTATTTTTGACGACGGAGATAAGGGCTATTTAAAGTAAATAATTTAAAACAAGTCCTCGTCGATTGATTATTATTAAACTTTATTGTTCACATAAAATCACACCCACGAATTGAGCCCACGATAAAGTTAAAAAAATATACCAGACTAAAAAGAATTAAACTATTCCAAGTCCAAAAATACAAAATATTCACAAGTGTGAAAAAACGACTAGACAGGTACCTACGTCCAAAGAATAAAAAATATTCTAAGTCCAAAAAAGTATGAAAATATAACCAAGTAGGTACCTACCGGAGAGGGGTGTAATTTCGAAAAACCGTCGAGCGTGAACACTATATAATATGTACTATGGCTAATGGCATAGGTCGTCTGTCTTGACCGTGGTCGGGGCCCTGTTTTATATGCTCGCCCTACACTTTTCGGGGTGACTCTTTCCAAACTAAATGATCTTCCTTTTCCTCTGCTTCCTCTGCCGAATTCGGTACACGACCGTTGTATGCATTTTCGATGCATTTCGTTTGACAGGTGATTTTCTCCATAGCGTATGTATTATATTATATTTCTAGAGGGTCGGAGCCTATGCATCTGCGTTAGCTAATTCTAGATGGGTTGCAATAAATACGTGTATATATATATGTAAGTATGACCTGTCAATCTATTTGACCGATGGTCGTTTTTATTGTCGAGGTAGGTTTATATTATATTATATTATAATACCTTGCATTTTTTGAAAGTGTCATTACAACTTATATATGCACTTATATGCTCGCTTACGATGAGCGATCTATAACAATGACAGCGTGATTTCTTTTTGTATTTATGGTACATGTTATTTTTATGTACCTTATTGTCACATATCTACCTACAGTTTTGGATTTAATCTTTATTGCGGACGTTCAGATTATCGCGGCACGTTACGACGTAATAAACTGTAATTTCACAAACAATTTAAAAAAAATGTATTTTTAACCTACTGTATGTTTAGAATATAATAGTAAAACCAATATTTGGTATCTGGTTTTAACCTAAAACCAGTATTTGGAAAGAACACGCATTCACGTTTTTTGTGAACGACACGCGAACGCCACTCGTTTCTGTCAAATGGTGCGTGAACGTGAACGATGTTCATATTTTTAAGGGATTCGAACGATTTTCAGGCCGTTCAAATTAAATTAAAATATATTGAAATTTCTCCATAAATCTTATTAGATTTAAACGTAATAGGTACTTAAAAGTCCAATTTCCTTAGGTCCGCTATAAAATTATAGTTTCTATGAATCGGTAATTTTTTAGTATATACCTATATAAGAAAATGAACGACCAGATAAACGAGTTTTTTTAAAGAACGTGAGTGTGAATATTTTCTTTTAAAATACATTTAAACGTGAACGTGAACGAGTTCATTTTTTATGTATTGAATGCGAACGAATTAAATATTTAACTGAATGTTATAGTAAATTATACTATATTGTTACGGTAACAGGTCAACTAGATTCCCGACCATATAGATGACCGTAGGTCAACTAGATCTCCGGACATCTAGATCTTCATGGGCCAAGTAGATGCCCCAGGTCATTTAAATATCTGTGGTCATTTAGATCTCCACAGTCAAGTAAGGTCTTCATTTATCCCCAAGGACTTTAAATAATATTAAAAATGCATATTGTGATTATGGCCCTGGAGGTAGTGTAATGGGTGTATACATTTTTTTCCACGGGAAGTACCTATTACAGCCCCTGAAACCAGAGACAGAACGGTTCTATCCTACCTATGTCGGTATATAATCAGGGTTGGCTTGAAAAAACCCACCTAAAAACACCTACCGAAAAACCCAATACACAACTTAGAAAAATTAAAACATTTTATTATGGTTAAAGAAAATATATTGAATTTTTTTCATCCAATAGTAAATATTAAGATTCATATTTAGAAAATTAAAAATTCAACGAACTATGAATACAACTATAGAAATATTCGTGTGTTTAGTAATAATAATAATATTATATAGATATTATTGATAATATAGGTATCAAAGTTAATACAAATTATATTATTATTGTATAGTATAATATAATTTATTACACTAAATTACACTAATATGTTAATGGTCTTAGCCAGGATTGGTTGCTGATGAGTAATAGATTATAAAAGTAAAACAAAAATATTATTAAATCTTTTTAAAATATACAGTGTATATTATATGAGGGAAAAATAACATTTTTATTGGGTTGAAAAGGGGGGTTTTTTTTTTTAAAAATAAAACCCATTAAAACTCACCCAAAGAATTTTCTTAAAACACACAGGGTAATATTGGGATTTTTCGGGGTTTATGGAGAAAAAAACCAATTTTACCCAACTCAGTTGAGTTTTTTTTAAAAAAAAAATCCGGGTTTTTTCCAACCCTGTTCATTATACTTATAAAACGTACCTATATAAGTAATAGGTATATTATATTATAATATAATTCATCAACTATTATACGCGTACAAAATAGTACATACCTATTGTAAAATAAAACAACTTATTCTGTGGTGGGTAATGGGTACGATAAAAAATAACTTCTCTTGGTAGTTTCATGGTTTTGTTTATTATATTTACATAAATGGTTATATAAAATCACGAAAAATTTAATCTCTGTGTAATCAATCAGATCTCTTTTACGTTAGGTCAACTAGATCGCCATGTCAAATAGATTTCTTTATGTTGGGTCAGTTGGGATAGTCGAAGATCTAGTTGACCGCTTAGTTGTTATAACCATTATTATATCTATTATATTATCTAATTATGAAATTTACAATATTATCTATTGAGTTGTGTTGAGAAATTGACAAATATTATCTAGACTCTAGGGAGTTTATTATTTCTTTTACGATTGAAATCGATAAATATATACTCACGTAAGAATACGTTTTCACTTGCTTTTGTGCTGATACTGGGTTATATATTTTATTTTTTTTTAGAATACTCTTTTTGTAGGACAAACAAAAATGCCCTAAAGCCCCCGGCTTGTTGATATCTGCAATTGATATTTATTACGATATTACATTTCTGAAAATCAATTTTCCTTTTTTTTTTTTTTTTACTAGCTAAATGTCCCCGAGGGTGGTATATATAGAGGTACTTGTGTATTTCACTTCGTCTATGGATTATATGGATTATTCTACGCGATAATAAAATATAGTGCGTTTGAAATAAGTTTTATATAATAAAATAGGTACCTATGTCATGTCCGGCTGGTACAGTCATCAACTGACCACGTGTGACTAACGAGTTCATATTATATTATATTTCCACCAGTTTTGTTTCATTGCCTCTTGTATGACGCGTTGTCAAAACGATAGAAAATCGCCTCGCATAATAATATATTACACGTTCAGTTATATTATTTAAACTTAAATAACAGTATAGTCGTATTATATTTTGATAAATAATGAACAACGAAAAAATAAATTAATTTTTACCAAAAAAAAAAAAGTAATTAGATAAAAGTACAAATATACTTAACAAAGTACAAACATAGAATAGGTACTATTTTTTCGTGCATTTAAAAGGTATTCTAAATACGTACATTTAATTTAAATACGGTTTTTTAAAATATTGAACAGTATGTTATATTTACAATGTACCTAACAAAGATAATCTATATCGGATTATGAGAGTGGTATAAATAATGATTTTAGTGTAAGATATAATAAGTTTCTTTTTTCATGAGTTAACTAGTAACTTCACTATTTACTTCTTTTTTGGTAAGATCTTGTTACTTTACTAAATTACTCAATTTAGTTAAGTATCTACTTAACTTATTTACCAAAATTGAGTAACTTACCCAGCCTTATATATAGTCGTTTTAGAAGTAACTCAAAATAATGGAGGGATGGATACTTTTGGGAACCATTGCTATGTACTCAGGTATCCGGTATGAATTTTAATTTATCCACCACTAAAATCCTCGTGAAAAAAATAAAGATATTAAAACACAATATTCAATTTAAAAATAAAAGTATTAAAAGCCTTAATTATTATTTTTCAAAATTAAAAAATATATTTGTGATAAAGTAAAAAAATTTTATAAGTAATAAAATATGTAACATAATTGTTATAGGTAATAATAGTTATATTAACAATATTGTCGTTAAAATTTGAGTTAAATGTTTAATTCTTTGGATGTAGCTTTTTACTCAGATTTTTTGGATACTGTATTTAAAAACTATAGGTATTAGTATTTTGGCGGAATACCTATTTTTTATTGTCACACTCATATTATAATCGAAAAAAATTTATAATATTGTTATTATCTATATGCACTTTTAAAAATTTTTTTTAAGGAAAACACAAGATAATGATGTAATACTCGGAGGATAGAAAATGCCAATGAAAAAAGTGAAGGATATATTACTGCGTGCAATAACTGATAGCACAATATTGGTAGTATTCAGGGGCGTCATTTCAGTTTTTTTTTTCTGGTGTGCGAACTTTTAGGCAGGCCAATTTTAACATTTCACGGGGCCATTTAGAAAAAGAAGTGTATATATACCTATTACCTATATATAAACATATTATTAAAAAAATATATAAGATATTATATACATTTTAAAATTAACATTCATATCATATATGAATACTTAATACATATATAAGTTAATTATGACGGCGTATTGGAGCATTAACGGAAGGTCAATTATTAACATTTTTGAGTTAGTGGTACCGTCGCACACCCTTCTACCCCCCAAATAACGCCCTAGTTAGTGTCGTAAAAATTTACAAAAAATGAAATTCTCAATTAGGTTATTATTATTTATAATATTCATTATACTTAGAACTTAATTAATAATAATTGAACATAATATTATATAAAAATTAAAAAAAAAAAAAATGTAATCCAAAAGAATCCAAAAGCTTCTCAATACAAAGTAGGTACCTACCTACAATATATTCTGATGAAGTACATAAATTGTGGTATATAATTTTATCACTCAAAGTATGTTGCACTCAAGCTATAGTATTAAGTATATAACATTATTTACATCCGTAAATCAATTTTATTTAATACACAGTAATTCACAGTGATTAAATCATATTTATTATAATATGTACCTGATTAAATTAATGAAATTGTGCATTTTTATTTTTTGCGATTTTTATAACACTTATCGTAGTCTTAACAATCGTCGTACTATCAATTATCGCATTGCGGTCAATTGTTGCGCCAATTCATCAACACATCATCATAAATCTCAGTTTACTGCGATAAATCGTCACGCAATCGATTGTCCGCTATCTATTGACGGGATACTATCTTGCATATAACCTAAGGTGACCATATTTAGAAAATAAAAAAAAAAATAAAATAAAAAAACGAAAAAAACATCATTCGAAAATATAAAAGCAAAAAAAAAAAATGAATTTTTTCTACAAATTATAAATGTCAAAAACAGATGCTACCTTCAAAAACGGGATGTTAAACGTCCCATTTAAAATTTTTTGGGACAACGGGACGCAATTGTGGATAACGCGACAACGGGATAATTAGGTATATTTTAAACACGGGCCGTATATGATCGTCCCAATATAATATAGCAAAACTTCGACTATTATATTCCTTGGCCACGAAAATTAATTAAAATTAAACTTAAATTATATTTTATATAGGTATTTAATTAAGGACGGAACATATTTGTTTTCTAAAATTTAGAGACATAAATAAATTGTTGATATACATAATAGAGCCATATACTTTTAAACGTTATAACATGTCTAACAAATTGTAATTCTTCCTAAATTAATGGCCTTCCCTAATCAGAATAAATAACATTCCGCCGTCCTGTAATCGTAATATTCACTTGAGTAACTTTAATATTAATAATATGCATTTTTATTCGTAATTATTATATTTACGCGTGCATTATTGCATACATACACGATAAAATGTCAAATGTGGGGGGGGGGGAGAGAAATATTTGAATGCCGGCAGGAAGCCTTCTCCTACTCCTTACACCAGATTCTGCCTATATTGTGTAATAGGTACGTATTAATAATTTATGGGTATTTTAGTCAGGTAGTATCTATCATATTCTAGTCTATTGTCTAGTATAAACCTACGTAATGTGTACGTAATAAATAAAATATAAATATTGTGTATTCATTTATTATTGTGTACGATACGTATACAATCCGTAGTAAAAATATAATATTTCAAATCAAATTTGTTTTTTCTCGTTCGAGAAATACACGCTAGGTCAATCAGTTCGGACACGCATTTATTTTATAATAATACGCAAATTTGTTAGGCATATATTATTATTATTATTATTATTATACTACACCGTTTGCGAACAGTTTAACTTTAATTTATTTATGCTGTAATGATATAAATTCACTATTCAAATATATTAGTAGACGGATTGAATAGTAGGTAGGTACTTACATAATAATCATAACAAAAACGATATTTGAATAACTGTATAAATACTAATTTTGATTTTAAATAAATAATAAACTAGATAGATAGAACAACTAAATAGAGAGCGAAAGGCTTATATATAGTAAATATAGTAATAATATATTATACTATATAATACGAGTACTATTGTCTATTAATAACCAACTAGGCACTAAAACAGTTCACAAGTGTCGGTTATTAAATTTAATTGGGAATAATTTATGGGTACTATACCTACCTTGGACTTTTAAGCTTAAAGTTTAACATTTTAAATTTAACATCACAACAATATAGTGTTAATGTAAATATTAAGTTATGTCTATTATTATTTCGCCACGAAAATTATAATATAATATAATATAATATAATATAATATAATATCATATTTTAATACGCGTTTTCATAAATTCACTAGACTGATCTGATACACCGGTAGGTACCTAATTAATTAACCAGGAGTGTAATACGTGGGGTAGCTTGTCCCCTTCAATCTCCTCAATTGTTGTTTAAGTCTACTAAATCAACCAATAAAACAATTGAGTCGGTTGTAAGGCTATAAAATGATTAATTCAAAAACCATGTTAGCAAAACTAATTTATTTGCCATCTACTGAAAATATTTTTAATACATTTATAGGTACGATATATTTGAATAATTGTGTACTGTTTATGCATATAAATTATTATATAACACATAGTTATGTAACATTATTATATTACATATAGATGTAATTATTATCATTATTTGTTTTAAGGTTTTTTTTGGAGTTCATGTTCTATTCATTTAATTCGTATTAAAATTGTTTTGATACAATTTGATTATTGTATTGCTATTTTGATAAATATACCTAATAATTATAATTATATTTACAATTTTTTTTTATGTAATTATGTTTTATGCTTTTAAGTACCTATCTTGAAAATTGCCTAGCTATGATTAATTAATTAAAAAAAATTCCGACTTTATTAGAATATTGTAATTTATGTTAAGAAACTAGACAACATAATCTATATGTTGAAATAAAAAAAATTAATTTTACGTTAATATTAAAATGAAACATAAATTATAAAAATCTGGTCTGTATAGGAGGTGGAAGCACTTGTCATTGCGAAACACAGATTATCATATGAGTATGGTGGTGGATGTATTGAATCAAAAGGTAATGGCAAATTATTGCTTTCAATAATACGATGTACCTACCTAATATACGAAATATATTTGTAAATTTTTTACATTTTTGAAATATATGACGTGTATTTAATGGTAAAATATTTATTATTTAAACATTTAAAGTTCCCAGCACCATTATTTTCGGAATTCCAAAGAAATTACCAGTTTTTTCTTACCATTTTTCGATATTATTTCCTTACACGTTTATCGAAAAATAATCTCATTGAAGTACTATTTTGTCCAAATTTTCAATTATAAAGTCTATACAGTCGTAATGATTGAATTAAATATTTTAGTCAAAAAGTTGTACCTATAAAGAAAAAAAATCTATATTCATCTTTTAAAAGTGAAATAAAACTAAGAGATCCATAGCTCCACGCATAATTTAAAATGTATGTAACTTAAATACCAAGTAAAAAATTATATTCAAAAATAGATATTTATTAAGAAATTATGTTTATGGTGCCTTTTTTAAGTTAATTGCTAATGAGACTCTCGGTATCTAGTTTGATACTGGGAGTAGACTTTTTTTTTGGAACAAGTCAACTAATAGTGACCGTGTTGAGGTATATGTACTATATTGTTATAATACATTAATTATAAGCGATAAATTACAGGATTTTATCGAGAGAAATTAATTTATTATAAAACGAATAATATCTATCTCTCTGGTAATCAAATCAATAAAATCGTAACTATTTACTATAAACTACGGGCAGACGGACGGACATAACGGAATATCTAAACTTATGTTCCAAAACCTAAGAACCAAAAAAGGAATACAAAAAAGTATGAAAACAAATAAACAGAATACATATTAAATAATAATAAGAAACAAATTATTAAACGTTGACTATAGTAACATAGATATATTAAATGAAATGTTAGAAAATTACGTATCGTTGTCTAGTATGTGTTGGTAAATCTTTAATATCTGTTTGTATCTATATTTAAAATATTATAAAAAATGTTATGTATAACTTCGTTATAAACGATGAGTATTTCTTCTTTTTTTAAAATTTTTTTTCTATATTGAAAATGTATACTATGATTCAGTGCCGCAACTATGAGATCTGACGCCCATGTGTGGGGAATTATTTTGAAGTCCCTTAATTTTTCCTACTTGATTAAAGTAGGTATAACCACAGTTTTTATGTACTTTTTTCACATAATGATTGTCATTACACACATACTTTATATAATAAATAATATTGTATTTTTTTACTATGTATACAATTTATGAAATTGTACAACACATTTTAAATAAATAATAAAGCACAAAAGTTTTACGCTGGTACCTAGTTACATCTCACAGGTTTTTTTAGGTCTTATTTTTGATAAAAATTCTTATTTTATTTAAAAGTAATTACTTTGATTTAATATTATTGTAGATTTTTGTACTATAAAGATATTACGTAGGTACTTAATTATATAATGTAAAAAAAGTATGTTCATATATCGAAAATTTTATTCGATTTTGATCAAAAGTATTTTATATTTATGGGTTTTTTTTTAATTTTGGGTTATACATAACAATAATTATTATTTTTGAAATTTTTAAGCATAAAAACTGGCACATTTTGGGATTTAATATTTGAAAATTTAATATATGATTAATCGTAGGTATAATACTCTAACTAAGTTAAATAATTTCTAAAAATATTAATATAGGTACATTAGGTACATACATTATTTTGGGTAGCTAAATTTTTGAGTAAAGAGCTTTTTTCTTAGAAAATTGTTGGTAAAAAGTTGGTATTTTAAATAGGTAATTTTTAGATTTTTCAAGTAATATCTTTAGCCTGATAAAAAATGTTTATAAATTAGAAAATTATGTCAGAAACTTATATTGTGTACCAAATATTTACTATCTATATTTATACGGTACAATTTGAAAACGTTTTAATTATAGTCATTTTTATAAAGATTTTGAAATTTGATTGGATTTTTATGTATGTTCCAGGTACTTATACACTTTTTTTTTGTATAAAATGAGTCAAATAGGATTTTTAATTAATAAAATTCTCATTTTCTATGAGATTATTCTTATATATATCGTATATATATACCTATATATAAATCCTTTATAATTAATAATTGAAAATACACTATAACATCTTCCATAAACTAGATTTCGTTTCACTGACTTTGAGTATTACTAATTTTCGAGATCTAATGTCTTTTGTAGACCTATGTTTGAGTAGCTAACTTTAAACAGTCGGATTCCATATTGCCAATGGTTGCCATTTAATATTAATAAACATCAAACTAGAAATATTTATTACGGATAATCTGGACCTAAAATCTGAAAATATTAAATTCATCTTTATTATACTTTCTTTCACATTCAGCTGTGGAAACTTCAAAGTTCAAACTGTCAAGATTTTATTACATTTTATAATTATTATAATTCTTCATTATTTGTTATGTTACAATTTACCAGTATATTTTCTAAAATCAGGGACCACATCATCTGTATTTATTAAAAATCTACGAGTAAATCGTTTTATGTCTTCTTCGGCAAACCACACATCTATATTTTAAGGCCATGTACATTAAGTTATTTTATATTTATAATTATATTATAATTATTTTATCACTTATACATAACGATAAAAATATTATATGATATTCCTATAATAATCGTACAATATTCATGGTGATACACTAATACCTATCACAGAACAAATTGCTGCCATAACTATAATCAGGTTAGTGTAGTTCATGTATCCCATAAACTTATCACTTATCAGGGAAGGTTCTATGGTGATATTTTCCAATATTCATGATAACGCCATATACCCGCGTATCAAATGAAAAACTTTGGCTTTACCATTAACGAAAAAAATGAGTAATGGGTATACGCCGTGTACCCTTCACTACAATCTTGGACAAGCATATTTTATTAAAGGTGAATAAAACGATTTTAAAATGACTTGAAGTTTGAAAAATAAGTTAAAATAACATAAAACTTCATTCTTAAAGAATAGTTTATATTCGAATTGATATTGATTCCATTCTATTTACGTAGAATACATTGGTAATTTGTTAAAAAATAGAAATATCATCGGCCTACAATGCGGAGAATGTGAAACTAACTAAATGTCTCATTTATACCTACGTATAATAACTAATTTTTATGACTTTAATAATAATACAACGTTACACTAGCAAATTTTCGTAGTGAAATAGTACTTTTGTTATTCAATTAGTATTAAATCTACAATAAATATTAAGACATAAATTATACACCGTTTAAAATATGCATACTTTTTTAATGATTTTTGTGGTTGGATTTTCAAAACAATATTTAAATTTTAAATTCTGAGCGTAGCGAGGAAGCTTATGGTTTTACAATGATGTTTATTTTATTTTTTTTTTATTTTTCTGTAAACACTTTTTCTGCCAGAAGGAGTGCTCCGATCTTTACACTCATACCCGGTTTCCGGTAGCAAATTGCATCTAGTTGGTATTTTTAAGAGGTCATTTTTCGATTTTCATTATAGTTTTTTAATGCGTAAGCAAAAACTACCAAAAAATTACGAAAAATACGATTTTGTAAAATCGAGAATTTTAATTTCGTCGTAATTTTGAAAATAATGACTTTATAATGTTGACATTTTTACCGAATATTTAATTTAG
>JAIPRL010001592.1:0-51020 GCA_025469235.1 Pemphigus obesinymphae
AATGATAATACAATATTTTGCACACAATATTTCCCAAATGTTTTAAATATATTTGGTTCAAATATTTGAAATCTAAATATTTTTAAAATAGTATAACAATATTTTTGACAAAATATTTTCTGCCAAACCTTCTTCAAATATTGTGAAAATATTAATATTTTCAAAATGCTGTGTAGGAAGTTACTTTTAAATTGTAAATTTGATTTCAAGATACTTTAGAAATTTATTACTGGTTACAAATTACAGTCAAAATAACTTAGTTACATTTAAAGATACAAGTTACTTATTTATTTACGTTTATTTCTTTAAGAAAGTTATGACACTAATACACTACTAAATATGGATTTGTATGAGAGATTCACGAGAAAAATGTACTATATGCATTTTTCCTAGGAATATTTTATTGTTTAAACAAACAAAAAAAAAAAAAAAAATAATTGTAATTTAAAAAAGTTAAAATAAAAGACTTATAATATCTTATATGATTAAAATGGTATCGTACCGATCTACTACGAGATATACATTTATAGAAATATATATTTATATATATATATATATATTTAATAACATTTGAATAAGTTAGTCTTTTTGGTATCTACCAATACAATGATAGTTCAAATTTCGAAAATATTATTTTTGAACAAAAAATCAATATAATGATTCTAGCATAATATAGTGAAAGCTTGACCCCGATAACAGATATGCCATTGAATTGCCTATACAAGACGCCGTCATAAAAAAAAATTACCAAAACGTAGGGAATTACTCACTTATTCAATTTTAACGGTTTACGGAGATTGAATCTTAATCATAAAGTTAATTGAAATTTATAATGGTTTTAGCGTAGTTATGGAAAGATAGTGCAGTTTTTGACACAAAAAAAACAGTCTCCCTATCAAAAAATCACCAATAAATAATATTATAATATGCACAATAGTCTTCGGTTATTATTTAAAAAAATGTATTAAGGTATTTTTAGTTATTTATTTCATATATGTTTATATTTGATATTTAAATAATTCAGTAAGATGTAATTTCTCATAATATTATCGTGTAGTTTATACTGTTATACATAATATACACATAAAATCTACTTAAATCTGACCGGCAATTATTATACATTTGAAAATTATAATGCTAGAAATGTGAAATGTACACTAAATATTTTCTACATCACAATATTTATGAGGTTATACTGTCAAATTTTATTGACTACTTTTCAATAATTTTTATAAAATTTTGAAATTAAATTTATTTTTTATTCATGTATATATGTGAATAATTTTTTTGAGTAAATGAAGTTGACTAAGATGTTTTGGATAAAATTTTTTCTTGTCAGAATGTATTGGAATCGGATTTTTAAACATATAAATCTTTGGTTTTCTTTGTAGTTTTCTAACGCATAAAGGAAACTACAGAACAAATATAATAAATCAGAAAATAATAAAACTCCGAAATTCGTTCAAATTCACTTTATCAAAAAAATTATGTATATCATTACTTTCAAATTCAGTACATCCATCATCAGTATCTTCAATGGCGTATTTAAGACTTTATAAAGGCGGGGGAGGGGAGATTTTAAATAATTTGTATACTAAATAAATGTGAAAAATGTGTAAAAAAAATAATAGGTAATATTTTAATTTATTTATTTTTGTAATTTATAATTGTAATAATTACTATATTATATATTATATATACTATATTGTAATTTCTTATTTCTCTATGCAAGCCCATGAATTATGTTACCTATATCGTCAACCTTAATTTGTAGTGTTCTATAAATGAATGACATTATAGAAAGCAATGAGTGAAAATCCACTAAGTAATATCCGACATTTTTACAGTTTCTTCTAGTATTCCACAAAGAGGTCACCTATCCCCACTACTTTTTTCTGTTTTTGTTAATAGTGCAAATCGTGTGCTGCAACATGGTAATCTTCTTGCGTTTGCAGATGATATGAAATTATTTTTGCGTATAAATTCATTAAACGATTGCCTTAAACTTCAAAGTGATTTAAACCATCTTATATCTTAGGCCAACAAACTTGGACTATCCTTTAATATTTCCAAATGCCATTCTATGATTTTCATCCACCGTAGGAACCCTATCGGTTATTGTTACAACATTAATAGAACAACAACTCCTCCCTTGAAAATTCAGTTACCGATCTGAGTTTTGTATTTTGTCCCACTCTTAATCCTCGATTGCACATAGACACTATTTATTGTAAAGCCCTCAAAACTCAAACAACTCATCAAGACAAGGTCTTTAATACGACTCTGTTATTTGAGAACCTCAGGCGGCAACTCAATCCTCTTTACTTGAACCTGATTAGCGTAAATTTTTAAACTTTGTCAGCTACACTCTAAAGAGTGATTACCCCCTTCGCGATTACACACCTGTTCTCAAAACCCTCTGCCTCGACTCACTAGCTGACAGGAGGCACGCTTTCTATTAAAACTTATACCTGGTGATATTGATAGTCCTATCTTTCTTTCGTCTATATCTTTCAAAGTCCCTCCTCGTAACTCACGCCAATCATACCCATTTTTTATTCCCCCATCCACCACTAACTATTGTTCAAATAAACCTTTAGTATGCTGTATGTCCCTTGCAAACTCAAACCCAAGTTTTAAAACTTTAGTTTAATTTTCTAGTTTATAGTCGTAAACCTTTATTATAATTAAGCGTTATTATTATTAACATATGTACATTTTTTTTTCTCTTCCTTAATGTTTAGTATTAGTTTATATGCTGTAATTGGGCATAATACTCATAAATAATTAAAATAAGCAAATAAACATTATCAGTCCATCAAAACTGCTTGAATGTTAAAATCAAATAACTAACAGTAGGTACCTACTTATTAATTTATTTAAGTATTAATCTAACCTCCTTCGTAGTGATTCTGAGATAACTATAGAATTATTTCAAACTAGAAAAAATATACGTTCAGATATATTTCATTTCCTTATTACAATTTTGTAAAAAAAAAAAAGGTTATGGAGGGAAATATATCTCTCTAATCTCCTCCCTAAATACGTAACTGAGTGTCTTATTAGATAAGCGAAATATTTTAGCCCACACTGACAGTTTTTTTATTATTATTTTTAATGAAAATATAAATGTTCATAAAATATTTTCGGATAGAAAATAAGTTAAATCATGACAATCCGTGAAGGAGAGGGAAGATTCAGCAAATTTTTTTACTCCATTATGAATTTCGTTTAAAAAATTTCACTTATGAGTTTAAAAAATTATTTTGAAAATGTATATATTAATAACTTAATACTTTTTCAACCTAAACACTGAATTTTTTTTAAAAACTCAGGGAGGTGATTCGAAAAATCTATCACTGAATTAAATGAAAAACCATTTTTGTACCGTACATATTTCATTAGACACGAAAAAAAAAGGGTTCGTGCTTGTATAAACAAAGAGGGTCGTTACTTACAACGTTTATAGAATTATTTTTTTACCACGGATTTTTAAGAATGTGTTTAATTTAATTAATTTTAATTAATTTTGATCAAGCTTTGTTCAACAATAAACGCAATAAAATTAATAAGTATTTTAATTACAACATTTTCGAAATAACGGCGGCAGGTTTCTTTGGCCTTCTGTTGCTACGCGTTACCAGTTTAATATAATACAGTAATAAAGCTCCGATTTTCCGTTATTAGTTTTAGTTTTCACACCGTTTAGATACAGGTTTAATAAAATGTACACAATATAATAATATAATAACAGTGAAATACATTAATAAACTTACATACATAATATATATATAAGTTTATATAATATACAATACAGTATATATTATACTGTTTTCGTATATTAAAAATGCATTGACATATACATTTATATACATTTCATTATATAATATTCGAATTTTTTATGGACATATATTTACATAATATAATATATATTAATATACATACTTATGGTCAGTAAATATATTTGCTTAAATAAATTTAAAAAATACTGGACATATATTATATAACACCTTATATAATAATACCATAAACATGATATTGTAATTATGATAAAATGACGTAATTATTCTTTGAATACATTTTCACGAATAATACATATACAGTTATTATTCGGCTCGTTTACAGTTATGCGGTATTTTCGAACCCATTGTGATGTTTCGTATTTATTGTTTGTTAAGAAAGTTCAATTATTAATACAAAACAAACAATCAGACTGCAGCACCTACGCGCTGTCAGCACTTATTACATTATGCGTACGTTATGTAACCGAAGGGAATTAATATCATAAACTAAGTACATGTCTTTAAATAACATATTATTGCCATATACGTATGTCGTATAGTATTCGTTCATTAAATAAATATTAATTAATATTTTAATATAGCTGTTCTAACGGCTATAGTCTGGTGTGCAAATACTTATTTCATTGTTGTTGCACAGATATTAGTCTAGGGTAGAATACTTGTATTATTTACACATTTGTTTTATACAGTCACAAAAATTGTAGAGTAAAAAGTGAAATATGCGTGTTTGGACGAAGCAAGATATGTAATTTTATTTTTCATATAAAAGCATATTATTTTGATTTTTTTTTTACTATTTGGTAATATTTCTTTCTATATTTTTATTATTTATTTATTTTTTAATAAAGGTACATCCGAAATAAAATGTTCATCATCACCACCGCGACGCGCGTTAGACACGATTTTTTTAATTAACTTTTAATAAACTTGTATTATTTTATATGGTACATTACGATCCAATAACGTTTCCGAAACATCATTAATTAATAATTTTTAATTTAAGTTTTAATAATTTGATTGCTATTCACAATTACGTCACCTATGCGGTCATAGTACATCTACATAATAGTCACAAATTTTACTACGAGGATAATCAGTGTGCGTGCTGTTGACGGACATCAACGGAATGGTTTTTTTTTTTATCTCAAAATAGTTCACTTGGACACACTTTTTAAATTACAAAATTAATTAGTCCATATTTTCAGAACATATTTTAGAATTTTTTAGTGAACATATGTTTTACATATTTTGTAGTTTCTTAGAGATATTAGTCTTCTGTCCTAGATATGATGTTGGGATTTCAGAGGTTTATTTATATAAAGCATATTGTTCTCTTAGTTTTATATACCCTCTATATCATGTGATATGGAAAATAAATATCGCATTAATATTAAAAATGTAACTTCTATGCGACTTTTAGAAAATTAAACAAAAACGATAAAAAAATATAACGTAGCGGCAACCGTCTATTGTCTGGCTTGTAACAACATCATGCAAATATTTGAAGCTTTCAACCACCGATCCCTACACCTAAATGAAATACGTGCTACCGATTGGGATACCTAATCACATGGAAATACGTACATTGGGCCAGAAGCTTATAAATCGAAATTGTAACTTTTATATGCCACTATTTAGTACGTCATTTCCATGCTTTTTTTTCACTACATTCGTTTCACCGTTATAACAAAATTTCTATACATGCAGCTGACGCAACGTATCTGCTGTGTTCATATGAAAAGTTAATAATTTTACATGTTTTTTATGTCAATATTTAGCTCATTATTCGCATGAATTTGCCATGACTATTTTTAGAACTTGTACCATTATTTTTATGAGGTAAAAAACATTTTTCTAAATTTCAATCATAACTAGCTGCACCCATTTCGATATTTGAACTTTTTTTTATGCTAATATTTAGCACGTCATATCCATGACCATTTTTTTTTTAGTATTTTGCACGATATTCCTTTTGCTGCTAAATAGATTTTGTACACATGACTGACGTAACGAATCGACTGTATTTATTTGAATTTGCACTATAATGTTTGCGAGATAAGTTAACGTTTTAATTGATTCATCACGTCATAAGACATTTCAGTGGTTCATTTGATAAATTATCATATAAACGATAGACAACAATGTACGAGTAATAGCTTACAGTATTATATATAAAGCACTCAAAATAACTATTATTCTATAATATATTAATTTTTACTACAAAAAAAAAAACAATTTTTACCCATAAATAAAACATTTTTAAACACAAATATATAAAAAATATTGCTATAAAATTACTCTTTATTCTATAATTTATTTTTTGTTTTATAAATTATTCTACTTTGAAGAGAAATCTGTTTTCATATTATGGAATCTTATAAGTTTTTCTAAAATTTTATACCAATGTCGTACTGAAATAATATACAGTAGTAATAGAAAATGTCGGATTTATCTATTTTTCTTAAAATTTATTTTATATATCAAATAACACGATGAGTATTGTTGAGCATCAATAACTAAAAATGCATCTAAATAAAAATAAAAGATAAATGATAATAGTAAATAAATGTTATACATAGATAAAAATAAAATATAGACACTTTTTATCTAGATAAATAAAAATATAAAATATTTTAATTCTTTGTATTTTATTATATATTATTATATTTTATTATATTTGATTATTAAAACCTTTATTTACTTATAAATTGATATAGTACCTATTAATTTGAAGATAATGACTAAAATTATTCCTTAATTATTTTTCATCTCAACAATATAAAAATTCCAAATTGGGTATAACAAAAATATAAATTATTTATTATATTATCATTAAAAGAGTATTTACTATATTAGTATATTTTCTGGTGTTTACTTTTGTAGTTTATATTTATTTGTATTTATTCGTACAGAATATAGAAATATAATATTGAAAATAATATATAATATAATTAATAAAAAAAATGTATATTCTTTGAATGATCAACCATTGTTTTAAATAATTTGAAAAAAATTTGTATTTCATAAAAAACTTTTTTTTTAATTACTATATTTTATAATAATAATGATTCCATTAATGAGTTGTTTTATTTTTTTACAGATATTATGTTTTATTTCGGGAAAATTTTAAAATATATACACAATGTGAAAAGTTTGAAAAATAACAACCTATAATGTCATTGCGGTCCAAGTGTAGTAATAAACAAAATGTTAAAAGTTATATTATTATATTATATTTTTGTTAATTTGAACATTTTACAACCATTTTTATCACTTTAAGTATATTGGCTTAAAATTGTAAAATGTAAAATATTAAGTAGATTTATTCATTTTAGAAAATTGTATATTTTCAAATGCAATATATCTACAAAGAGTATCCTGCCTTATAACTGATTTTTCAATTATTCAATTTAAATTTTTTTTAAATCGCTTATAATTTGCCCACAAAAAAATGCCCTCTTAAAAAATGTACATAGATCCGATTTCAAGGGATTATTGAATAAACAATTCTAACCAATATTTAAAAATATATAAAAATCTAATAATTTTAAAATAATTAAATACATTTAAAAAAAAATTAAAGTTGTATCCCGTGTCAGTACCAGTTTTTATAATTGTGTAATCACGATATTTGTTTGAAAAAAAAAACATATTTATGCTATTATAACACTATTAAGACGGGTTCTTAAATTTATTTTAGAATAAAAACACCTTATTATCAAATTAATAATAGACTATATTTTGGAGTAAACTTCATTTTGATTTTAATTTATTAATTTAAAAAGTTATTGTGATTTTAAAAAAAATATTTAAAAAAATATTGGGATTATGAGCATTTATAACTCCACAAAAATGAATAAGTAGGTAGTAAAAAAATATGTACCCGTATCCTAGGTCATAACCTTAACGTGCGCCAAGTATACATATTATATCTACAATATTTAAGTACATTTTTATGTTTATATAAATAGTTGCGTATAAAATCATGATAAACTTAACTTTTAGCATATTGAAAATTTGATACGGTGACAAAATTAATATCATTCAAATTCTAAAAATAGTCATGAAAATTCATGAAAATCAAGTGCTAAACATTAACATAGCATAAAATATGAAAATCCTAATTTTTTCAAGCATACCAATCAAAAAATAAAATGTATTTAAATTAAAAAATTTTAAAAATTAAGATGTTCTAAAAAAATGTTATACTTTTATAAGAAAAAAAAAAAACAATAATAGCGTATAATATATATAAGTAAAATTAATATATATTATAAAAAAATATTCATAAAAAGGAAAATGCGCCTGGAGTACCTATTCAAAAAAATATTATAGGTACCTACCTAATAACTAGTTTCTACCTTAAGGCATCATCAGGTTTATAATATATATTAATTTTACATATAATATATTTAAGTAAATATATTATATTATTCAATTATATATTGTTATTTTAATACATATATATATTTTACAACAACTATATATATTTATTAGTATTATTAATATGTATCCATATGATAATATAATAATAATTACCGTCATCGCAAATATGCAATTTACTAATGGGTATACTGTAATTTATGCTAATGTATATATTGATGATTGAGTGTCCTATTAAATATAATAATTTTTACCTAAATAATAATAGGTACATTTTTAAATATTTTAAATTTACAATATAATATTTATATTTATTAATATATTATTTTTATGATATTATTTATAATATAAATTACTAGGATGGTTAAATTTAAAACCATGTTTGTTTTTTACTGCTATTGATAATACGAGTGGCTATAAACCTACACATTTTTGTTAATCTTTTTGTAATTTATTATTCAAAATTCTAAATTAAATTAGTTTTAGTCAGAGTTTAAAGTGGAAAAAAAATTCCAAGGGGGTCATATAGTTATAAGCGTTCCATATATCATACATGATGTTTCTGAATGGAATACCGTAAATTCGTACACATATACTCAGTAGGGTGACCCAATGGAGAAAGTTTTTAATTTTTTGTCTGCTTTTTAAATTTTAATTCACAGTATATTGACATAAATGTAAAAATAAATACACCATGATATTTTCTGAAAAATTCTCATATGAATCGATATATTACGTAATTTTTATCATTTTCGCCCGACTTTGACGCCCATGTCATCACGAGAAATATAGTTATGCGACATATCGGTTTGTATGAAAAATGTCCAGGAAATATCATGATATAATTTATTTATAGATGTCTAACATTCCTGATTAATTAACACGGATTTTAAATGATAAAATCTCTAGAAACAAATGTTTTAATTATATAAACTTATCTAATTAAGTAGTTGGCGAATGATATATGTATATATAATATATATGTAATATGTATATACAGAGTGATTTTTTGAAGCCAAGGGCGTAGCCAGGGGGAGGGCTAAGAGGACTAACATCCCCCCCACCATTATCCGTGTTTTTTTTAGATATTTAAACTAAATTGATTGGAGTTATTCAGTTATAGTTGTAGTTTTGTTATATTCTGTGATTGTAATTTTGTTAATAACAATTATTACATCATGTACATGTTATATATTTTAAAGAAAATAAGTAAGTTTTAAGTAATACGACTGGTGCATACGGGTCAAAAACACCAGTCGTGTGGGAACGGCTTCAGATTCTATCTTAGTCCGTGGTTTTTATTAAACATATATGATAAAACTAAAATAATATATTTGAATATTTCATAAAAAAAAATATTGAATTCTGAATATGTCTTATATATATTAAGTATTAATTGATATTTGGTTATAATTTGAGCGTTCCGGAGTATCTTACGGAGAAATTGGTAAAGGGGACGATTTTTAACCACCGTTATTTGTAAGGGGACTGCATCCCCCAGCGACCCCCCACTTTAACCCCGGGTTTTAATTGTTTTAAAACTCGTAAAGTAATCATATTACGCATATATACCTTATATTTAAGAATTATTGTAATATATGATAGGCATACATTTATTATTACATCGATATGATTTTGCAAAATACCACTATTCCAATAATCTGATAATATAGATAATTATTTGTACATGTAAAAAATCGATGTCACATAACAATATTTTTGCGTCATTACGAGAATATTATATACGTATACTAGTACCTGTTGTATAACGACTATATTTTATAGAATCTACTGAACGCTACATAAGAGTTATTTTGGGATATCACATTAAAGATTTTAAATATGAAATATGTGATGCAATCGCTGAAACGTAAGATATTATTGATGAGTTCAAATATTTTTAAATTTTTAAAATCCAAACAATAAATGTATTGACCGCCGTATCGGCGCGCCGTGAAGATAATTTTTACAAAATTCGTTCTGCTGTAAAACCAGGAGCTGTGCATGCAGGTACATGTAATTTTATACTCACTAATAATGAATTTCTACTTGTACGAAGATAAGTCACGTTCGCATAGGACGAAAAAATTTTATATGGATAAAAGTAGCGGTTTTAGAAATAATTTTTGTTTGAGAAAATAGATATTAATTGTTAAAATGCATGTCAAATATCATGATAGATCATTTACAGGAAAATTATTACATATACTAAAATGCGATTTCGTACAATATAAGACAGTGTTCCGAACGTTCTCTTAAAAAATTTCATTCGTTTAATTTCATGATGAATGCGTAAAAAATGAACTAGTTCACGTTCAAATGTATTTAAAAAGAACACGTTCTTCACATTTACATTTTATCAAAAAATAAACGCGTTCAATGTTCATCTGATCGCTTGTTTTAATTTATTCATTAGTTACAAAATATACATTATTCTTATAAATGCATTTATTAAAAAATTATCGATTCGTTGGAAATGTCGTTTTCGTTTCATGATGGTGTATATTATATTTTTATAATAATTAGATTTAAATGTAATTATTGCATTTAAATCTAATAGGTTTTATAGGCGACATATAAATATATTTTCATTTAATTTTAACGACCTGAATATCGTTCGAATTCCTTAAAAATACGAACGTCGTTGGCGTTCTCGTTCTATATTTGATGGAAACGTGTGGTATTCGCGGGTCGTTCACAAAATATGAACTTGAACGCATGAACGTCGTTATTTCCAAATACTGCAATAGGATCGTATTATTGGATGACCATTTATACTTAAACGGCCATTACCAGTACCCAATATTATAAACTTAATATAGAAGTGAATAGGTAGACATCGTATATTATCCTCCATTGCGCCATTAAATATCAAATATTATTAATATATAATTTATTCTATTTAGAAAGAGGCGTTAAATATTTATTTCAGATGACCTCGAATTTATATCGAGTTTTTTAGTAAAAGTATGAGATATCTATTTAAGATAGCGTACATTTAAAACATTTTTCATATTTTCAACTTTTTTAGTGTGGAAAAATCATGCTTTTTGTAGTGACAGTCCCATTTCCGGCGAAAAATTCGGATAGATTCAATGTATACTATGGTCCTAAATAAAAAAAATTACTGATTTAAAACAGTTTCAAATTTTTTAAAAAAGTGGTCAAATAGTCAAAACTCAAAACATACGGACTAATTGTCGCCCCTCAAAATGTACTGAAAGTCATAAATATATGTCATAATCGTATTATTTTACATAATAAATTGTGTCTTTGTGTATACTGTGTATTTGTATACTCCAATATGTAACCTTGAAATTTTCGTGACGCGTGTAAGATAATACTCGTATTGTATGACGACCTGGCTTCAACGATGTGATGTACCGGTCACCATGATTAGCAATATTATTAGCTACTAAAAAAGTTGTGCTTACCGTAAGTTTATCGTGTTCGTATCGTAAACGAAATTTACTATTTTGTTGGAAACTATAGAGTATACATTTTTCAAAAAACTATAAACAATAAAAATATATTATTTAATGAATTACATTTGTATCTTAATTATTATATACTAATGGATAACCCCTTAAGAATAGTTTGTTTATAAGGACTATTAATAGAATATACGAATCCTGACGGAATATTATTATTTTATAGATAAATAAAATATATACCTATTCATTTTATAAATAATTATGTGATATATATTCCTCTTTTAATATAATAAAGTTAATTATTAAGTATGTATGTGTAAATATACTATGGTTTTACAATAAAACAGTAGTAATAAACATACAATAGTAATAAATATTGTTACCTTATTAACACTTTAAATGTCATGTGTATCAATTTTAAAACACAACTAATATGTCCATTGGTGCTGCGTGTATTAATGTTGATACACAAATTTTCTTATTAAAAATCGATTATTTTATAAAAACAAACACAGATAGAGCTATAAAACAAAAAACATTTGCTTATCGACAGTATGTATAATTCATATTTGTGTTTGGTTTGTGGTTATGTTAATTTTATATTGATAAAAAACTGATAACAGTAAACTATTGCCAAATTTTATCACGTAATACGTAATATGTATTTTTTGTTTTATCAAATACCAATGATATAATATATAATATATAATAGATACATTTGATTTGGTTTTATTAACTTATAAGTAGTTCAAATTTTTTTATAAAAATGTCGAAAAAGAGAATGATCGAAGAATGTTTGAATGACAGTGATTTTATACAAATATATTGTTATTTTACATTTTTTCAACTATTTGATATATGTGTTCATTATTTTATCAAATTATAATTTTTTCAAGTTGAAAATAAACTGTTGGATTAGTGTAATATAACAATAATTCTGAAGGAGTTGAATATTTTCAGGGACGGTACTTTGTTCATTTGTACCGCATGTATCAAATTAGATACATGCATAAAAACGCATTTGGAATGTTTTGTTTTTTTCAAAAAACTATTAAGACTTATATTATTAGTGTCTTAGAATAAGATAAAAAAAAAATTTCCCGGTCAGAACGGTCAGTTTTGTCACATTTGGTCCAGCATTTAAAGTGTTAATAAATAAAATACAGGTTTTAAAGTATTTTCCTATAGCCATTTTTGGACCGAAAAATTAAAACAGCTAATTTTATTGTAGCTCTTGTTACATAGATTAACCTCTATATAATCAATCAGAAGTTTGTAAAATAAAACCATATAATATATGTACATACATATTATAATTTCTATCAAATATTTATGTATATAAAATTGATGTTTATAAACGTAATTAATTTAAAGTTTACGAAATTAATTCCTGGTGGAAAATTAAATCATAGCGGAACGATATTCACTTGATGTTATTATAATATACTCGTATCAAAATTAAAATTAACATACATATAACATATATATTGATGATAAATCTTAAATAAAAATAATTATGTCTGTGTACAAACTAAATTATAATGTATTTAAATTCTGATTAATAGTCGTAGTTAAATGTAGAGTGTATTTTGTAACATATTTTGACAAAACTGAATTGTAATATTATGTTTGTTCTATAAACATTACATTCTATGAATAATAATTTAGTTAGGTACCTAAAATTTTACAATGTATTTAGGTAACCAAATTTTAAAATTATATTACATTCACTATTTTTGAGATAATTGTATCTAGTTAAATCGATCGTTAGGTAGGATACCAATTATTGGTGATGGATATTTTGAACTTGAAAGCATTAATAAATCATTATATAATAATTAAATTTTGCAACTAATTTACTTTGTTATATTAAACCTAAGCACAATTTAAAGTTTGGCAATAATTTGGTGGAAGATTAAAATATTCATTATTTTTAATTTTCATGCATCAAACTTATATAATATAATTTTATAGTGTATAAAACTATCATATATCCTGATTTTTTCTAAAAATATTGAAACACAAATTGCTTAGTAGATACTAGTATCCAATTGATACTAAATAAATAAAATAATATGTACATTACAGTTCAATACACAATCAAAATAATATTTTAAAATTTATTTTAAATATCTGAATAATATGATATTACATGCAAGCTTGTACAGATAATACAACAAACGAGAACTCATTTTCATGTATGGCGACGCTAAAGCTGCTTTTGCAATACTTAAAAATCCGTTCATGTGGAACAATGTAATCAGTAAAAAAAACTTTGATAAGTATATTATTATGTATAACAAATATAACGCATATTTACTTTTGTAATGATTTTTAATTGCCATTGTTTTATATAGGTAAAATTAGTGTATAATTTAGAATACAAAATAAAACCTTTCAAACGTAGAAAAAACAATCTCAAACAAAAATAAAATAAAAAACATAATCTATTTTTATTATAATGGTTAAAAATAATTTGGTATCATTAAGAGTGCCAAGCTCACAGAGTTTATTTCTACAAAGTTCATATTAGAAAATTATTAAGAAAAATATTAATAGAAATGCAAAGGAAAAACTCCTGGCGGTCGTAGAACATGTAAACATGTACTCAAATATAACATTATTTTTATATTGATCTTGTAAAGTTGCCATCGCATTATGCCTAATAATTTTTAACTTTTATTTTTTTTAATAAAAATAGATTATTGGATAAAATAATACACCGGTTTTTTTTGTAAATATAACTTTTTATTACAGTTATTAGTAATATTTTAATACTTTAATAGATCATATTATACTTCATCTGCGAATAGTGTTATATTGAAACTATTTTAATAATATACTATAAATTCATATAACATAATATAAGTTTCTTTTTTATAGTATAATTTTATAAATAACAACAATTTTTTTGTGAACTATAATTTTTATTAAATTTATATTGAGTATATCAGATTTTTACTCTACTCTAAGAAAAATTGAAACATTTCCTTATTTTTTGTGACATATTTAATAATAATTCTAATATAACGTAAAACCGTTATGTGTTGTAGGTGCTACATAACACAAAGTCTAATAAATGTAGGATTCAAGCTAAAATTGGTTTATATACAAAAATACGTTAGTAAACTGGCGTTAGTCTCGATTTTACATTAAATACACCTTGAATCTCAAACTATATTAAAAATTTGGTACTTTTCTCTAAAAACTGAGTTACTTAATACTGGGTATTTATTTACATATACTTAAAAACTCATTAATTTTTAATTTTTCTAATTAACCTACAGCTACGTGTAATTATTTGATTGAACTAAAACTTGATATATTCATTCAAAATATATTTGCACAGACAATTTCGTAATTTTCAGGGTAACGGCAATAGTGAATGAACAGCCTAGATTTCATTTTAAATTATAAAAAACCTATGATATTTGATTTTTTGAAAAAATATTATAGAAACATTGTTATTATGGTGACACTGTAATTTTATGATATTAGGATAAATATTTATTAAATTAAAATTAAAAATACTTTTTTTTGTTTATGGTTTTTATTAAGTTATTTAATTTTGAGGGAGAATTTTGAATGTCAATTAGTGTTTCAATCGCTATAAATTTAGGTAAAGTATTAAAACTGTGATTTATTCTATTCTGCGAGTATATACAATCCGGATAACATAAATTCTTAATATTTTATTTTTTAAATGGTTAATTTATAATTTTTACGGTATTCGAGAACTGATCTACAAATAAAAAAATAAACCAGTAAGTGAACTAGTGCTCATTTATAGAATGAACATAATATATTAATTTACTAAACTTCACATTATTTCCATCCAGTAAGTGAAAATTGATAATGACCTATAAACAATATTTTGGTAGTTTTAAATATTATTGTTATTTTTATTATAAAAATATTATTATTGTTATTATAACTTATTATAATTATATTATATTTTAATGATATAAATGGAAAATGAATGAAGTGTTAATTTTACCGAGAAAATATGATTTAATAATTAAATAATTAATTAAAATGTATAGGTATATATGTATATATGTTTATCATTGATTTCTTCAATATATTTTTTACAGAACTTCAAGCATAAAACTCATACAGCTTGAAATCTTCAATATAAAAATATGAGTAGATATAATCTTTCCAATATTAATGTATATAATGGAAGTGTTTTTTTTTTTCAGAGAATATGTATATACCAGTGCCGTTTACTCCCTTTGGTTGCATTTTCATTTTGCGCGTTTTTTTTTAGCTTAACGAGATAGACATAGACCTACCAGTCTGTTTTATAAAAAAAAAAAACAAGCTTAATTATAGATAAAACTAATTTGAAATAACTCAATAATTACATATATAATTAATTTAGTTTTTTTTTTTCAATTATGATTTATAGTAGAAAAAATTTGACAAACAATTTGTTTATCATATTATCATCATATATATTATGAATTTTATTAACATATACTATATACAATAAATTCCTCTCTCCACACAAAATCTAATAAACTTATTTATTTCCAGGCAAAACCAATTATTGCGATTATATATACTCTTATATATTATAAATATTAAATTAATAAATATTTTATATCTAAAATGTATACATATTCCACCATAAAACATCATAGATATCATAAAAAATACCACAATATAATAATACGCAAATATGATAAATGATATATATTTTAAGTACTCATATATTTTTACAAAAAAATTAATTAATTAACAAATTTTCATTTCGATGATTACTTAAATACTAAGTCGAGCGTCATAATTTTATATTTAAATTAGTATAAATCGTGATGCATTTGAAAAGTCAAATCGCCCAATTAGAATGATCGAAAAATTATCTCTTTAAAATATCTACCAATTAGAATAAATTTGCTATCAAAGAAACACATAATTCCAAATTCTGCTAAATTTCTACCATTAGAACATTTTTAGATATTTGTACATAAGAATAATACATTATTGTATACGCAATATATTCCTCTCTTCGTCCAGAATTTAAAATAAAAAATTGCAAGTGTATTTTTTTTATATATATTTACATTATTTTTCAGTTTTAGAACATATATTACTTTTTATGGGGCATTTCTTATTGTATATTTATATTCGATCAATGAATGTCCATTCCGTGTATTCAAAGGTACCATCAATGATATACACTCGATGAGAGAAGATGCATTTGGCGCAGGTAGGTTTTGGTTATTCTCCCACGTCCTGGCCAAATGATAAGAGACTCCGTACGGGAGAAGGTAATCGGATTTTGATATATAAAAAGAAATTCGTTTCGAGCGCGATGCGCGAAAAGCGTTTATTACAATTAACAAAGACAAAAAATAAATAATAAAAAAATATAATACAAATGAGACACTTAGTGTGAATACGAAATGACAAAAGGACACTTGTCCAGACCGTACGACGCTGTGAAAAAACGGTTGTTCGAACGTGTTGTCCGGTCAGCGGTCGTAGGCGGAGAGAGCGAGTTCACCGGAGCGGCCGGCCGTGTAGCCGATCGCCCCGGCAGCGGTAGGTATCGTGCGGAGGGGATGAGATCAGGTAAGGCACAAGGAACATAAATATAAATATAAAATAAATCACAAATACATAAAAATAATAATTCAACAATATAAAAATGGTAACCTGTATGTGGCAAATGAGCAGTATCGCCACATGCACATAAATAATTAATAATTAATATCATTAAATTATTTTTAAGATAGTGTGTAAGTAATAAGTATATACCTATTTATATTTATTAATTATTAAATATTTTTAAGGACGAGTGTAATTTTTGACATTTTGTTTTAATAAAATGTATAAATTAAATTCTATAATATACATTATATTTTGAGAAATACACGATATGATGATAAAGTTTATTTCGTACTTATGTACAAAATTTAAAAGTGATCTTAATTTTTTATATGGTATCGTATTATAATACGAAGTAATACTATTGATATTTAATAATTGCTATAAATTAAATATCCATTGATATCAAAAATATTCTGAGAAAATGAGTGTTTTATAATGAAAAAAATAAACATAATAATAAATAAATAAATAAATTTAATTATTTAAAAAATTTAATAAATTCAATTAATTAAATAAACAAATAATAATAATCAATTCAATAATTTAGAAGGCAAGATACTATATTATATGATATTGCTATATTAATACTACAATCTACCAATAATTTATTTCGTTTGAAATACAAAATATTGTACAAAAGTTATATATCTCGTCTCGTTAAATAAAACAAAAACTAAATATTAATTTTTTAAAAATATTATCTCTTAGTTATTAAACTCACAATTTTCAAAATATAGATCATGCACGCATCATATATCATCACATATCGTTTATCATATTTCAGCACATAACGACGTAATAAAACAAAATAATATTACATTATTGGCCCCGCAGAACACATATGAAAAAAAAATGAAATGAAAACCATTAAAACATACTAATGGTTATTACATTTTAGCACTGCTGAACAATGTCAACACTAAAACGCGTTTCCATAAAAAAAAATTAATAATAATAAGATAAACCTTATGTACATTTAAAAGTTGGCTATTTTTCAATTGAATTCCTTTCAAAATCGTTTTATAGACTGCAATGATTAATCATTGATTCAAATTTAATATATCCACTACTGATTATTTTTTTATTTTTAAATTATGTGAATAAAAGCTCTTCTCATACAAGGACTCGGGAATAAAATTACGAGTATAAAATTCACATTTACAAACTCTGCAAATTAAAAATTGTAAAACAATACCTAATATTTATAAACATAAATTAATCGTGAAGTTTACGAACTTTATTATAAATTATAAAATATTCCGTATCAAATTAATAGAACATCAGACTTGTACGGTTAATTATATACATTTGAATATCTAGATTCATAATGAGTACAAACGAACTTAATAATTAACAACTTAGTTCTTATATTTTTATCTATATATATAAAATAATTTTATATTAGTTATACACTTGAAAAGTTTTTTTATTATATAGTAAATTAATATCTATACCTATAAACTTTTTGATTATCAATCATGTAGATAATAATATACCAGAGGTAGTTTCGAAACTAATTGTAATTTGATGTAGGTTCAAAATGTACAAACATATAATAATATACTCACCAATCAAAAATGTGTTCTGTTTCCTTATCTTTATATACGTTGACCACCTTCCGTTTCAAGTATATTAAATTGCAGTTATAAAATAATACTTGCCTTGCCAAACCAAAACAACATTAATATATATTATTGGTTTTATTAATATTTAAAAATATATGTAGAGTGATTTACTATTAGCATAGAGTATATTTAAATTATATATAAGTACTTTAGAAAAAAAATTATTTTTTTAATGTTTTGGATTTTTTTGAAACTTTTATTCTTTATATTACTTAAATAGTATCATGTAATCATTCTTATATTTAATTACTTTTAACAAAGTATTTATACTTTGTTTTACTCATAAAATATTATTTGAAATTCATCATATCCAATTTTGATTTAAAGCTCCAAGTTTAGTTGTTTGCGAAATGGTAAGCCAGATTTCCCAAAAATTACGTCCTCGAAATATATACTCAAAATTATATGTAATCAATAATATATTTTATATTTTGAGGAGTACATATTCGAAGCATATTCCAATAGCTTTTGGTTACAAATATATTGACAAAAGTGAGATTACGAATATACACGATTTTCAAGTTTTCACTTGAAATAATATTGTTATAGTTTACCTAGCTTTGATAATTTTATCGAAAACAATGTTATATTCATCACGATAATTGTAATAATTTGTTTAGCTATGGGGTACGCTATAGGCTATATTCATGCGTACATAGCTGATTTTCCTTATAATGTTGGTTGTGCATAATAATAATTGACTTAATAAACTTGGCAAAGGATGAATTAGAATCTATATAATATATATGGATTATTTGTATACACTCCACAAACCTTATAATGGAACTGAGTTTGTTTAATTGATAAATTATTTAAATATCTCTTTGTATATATTCTAATAAATATTTTAGCAAGTATCACCTCATGTATACACATTTTTTAACGTAGGTACTTATCATATTTTTCGAAAAATATTCAGGATAGCCAATACATTTTTTATATACGTAAAAATCTTATATATAAAAAATAAACTGCAGAAATATACTACATATAAATGATAAATGATATCGATAAATGGTAAGTTTGAAAAAATAAATACTAATATGTTATGCAGAAATGAAAGCACAAAGTATTCGTCTCGTTTCACTCATACCTCGGGACAAGCCATGTTTGCATTATTATTGTTATTATTATTTTAAAATCAATACGTTAGGACTATTGGGCGAATAAAAAAAAAAACCAAATACATGTAAACCACTTGTTTTAAAAAAATATTGAATAAAATATTAATATAAAAAACCCACACAGTTATGAATATAATCAAATAGGTTACATACATATTATTCATACCCATATTTCTCGCATTTTATTCTAAATATAAATGTATATACTTGTCCTGTTCTTATTTAAACCATTTAATGATATTTTAAATTTACTTAATTAATATTTATCGACTATAATTATTACCATATATATATATATATATTGGTGTCACTTGTAGAATTATTTATATGGAAATAATAACCCAATTTTTACAAAAAAATTTGTTAAAATAAAACAAATTATTTTGTAGAAATTGGATTTTATTTTTTATATATTACCATATATTTTTAAATAAATTCATTTTTGGAATTATTTACTTATAATTTATTTGTAAAATTATAGATTTCGAGTGGAATGATAGAACTAGTCATTTTTACAATAATGTTTATTTTTTTTTCTGTGAGTAACTTCTTGACCAGAATATTTGATTTTTTCAGTATATTTTAGTAGAATATTGCATCTAGTTTGTACTTTAAGGGATTAATTTTTAGATTTTTGGATATATTTTGGAGAAACGCGTAAGGAAAAACTACAGAAAAGTGACGGTAAAAACACGATTCCGTCAAATTAAAGTTTTTTTTTTAAATAAAGTTGTAGTTATATAATTATTCTAATATATGTAATAACTAATATTAGTGCTTGATGTAATAATGTTAAATTTTCGAGAATTATCCGATATTTGGACACATTCAAAAATTAGGTAATTAAGTATGTTCATCGTTTAAATTATACAAAAAAAAAAAAAAAAAAAATTGAAAATTAAAATTATCAGCTTTATTAAACTTGATACAAATGCATCTAACATTCTAACCACATACAAATCTGTCTTCGACTGCTGAATGTCAATACTATATTATTGTTGTCTATAGTATTACGTACGGTCGTCCATAGAGAATTTTGGCAAACGTATAGATCGAATTTTGGCCGGATGTTAACAGTTAGGTGTACAGTGGAAACGGTGCCAAAGATGTTTTAAACTAAAGGCAGACGAGAAGTCTTCATATCCTATAATGCAAATCACGGAAACAAAGGATGTCTATAAATTATAGTTTAGGTACTAATTATAGAAACAAGTAAAACAAACCCGCCTTTCGTGTAATATAGTTTAGGTGATATATTACGTTATCCGCCATTAGAATGAATAAAATCTCCATAACCTATCTGAAAGTATACCTTTGTACAAACTAGGTTTGTGTTACGGTAGGCAGGTACCTTCCTACTACAACCGTGATAACAAACCCGCGTCCAAACTATAAATTAGTGATTATTATTTATATGTTACCGGTAAAATCGATAAATCAAGAAATTATGGCGTTTCCTACACAGGCATCGACAATAATGGCTGCACGAAGCATTTGGCAATACGTACAAATAATAAACAAATATTATTATAAATGTCGATGGAACAAAATATTTTATGTTTTCGACCATTTGGCGTGGCGAGGAATCTATTGATTTTACGACGATGATTGATTCTTTTTATTATTATTATTATTATTATTATTATTAGTTTTGTTTTTTCTGTGAGCAATTTTTCGACCACGAGGAGGAGGAGAGGCTTTGGCGTCAGAATACATACAAACACAGTGTATACAAACATGCGTATACTATTCATAACTATACCTAAAAATCACCGGCTATACGGCGTATGCCTTACATACACAGTATACGTACTTATATGGTGTATACTGACATTTTAAGCGATTTAAATTCGCCAATATTGTCTGTGGTTTTACTATATTTGTTGATTACTAGATTGTAATTTCTGAGTTATTGTAATTTAACGAAGTGGGTACCTAGCTAAGATGGAATATCTATTCGAATAATGCGTATATACTGAAATAATATAATATAGGTAATGAGTGACATTATGATATTTTCAATATTTTATTGTAATATTTATTTAAGTATATCTATCACGTAAAATCGTTTTTATTGAAAGACATTATTTATCAATGCTATCAAATTCAACATATTCACTACCAGTTTTCTACCCAAAAGGCGAAGTGCTTCCACCCTCCTCCCCCTACTGATTGGTTTTTTTTTTATATAATCTTTGACTTTCATCACTACTCCTTGTGTTATTAATTTAATGGCGATGATTCAGGTTTGGTTTACAAAGGCTTACAAGGCTACATGACATTTATTATAACTTACTGTAATCAAAAGTGTTTAAACGTTTACGAAAAATTGTTACAGTACCTATTTTTATTACCTACTAATTTATCATCATTAATATGTAATAATATATTAATCTCTATGATATATTCAATATTGGCCATGATGTATCTTGTTCTTACAGATAATATAAATGTGATTATTAAGCTTTCCCGGTAAGATATATGAACATGTTATGATCTTCGACTTTTTTGATTTTTCGTCGCCTTTGAATGACAAAGTTCTGATGTAAAATAAAAAATTATTTAGGAGACCGTTTTCGAGTTTAAATTAATTAATAAATAATTTTTTAATTTTTTATATATATTTTAATAATTAATAAAAATATCTGCTCATTAACCATTGATCATAAAGAAGTATGTATACCTGATCAAATAAAACAGTCATGTCGGTATAGAAATGAAAATTAAAAATTAATGTATAAATAAAAATACAAAATTAATATGTACCTATAGTCTCATTATTACTACTTGTACTGTGAATTGTATTTAATTTTAATAACCATTTATTTCGTATAGACATTAAGCAGTTTCACGATAAGTAGATTTATTTATATAAAATATCTTTAGTATGCTTTATAAGTATATTATCACATTTCTTATTCTGGCTATATTAATAATTTACTATATACCTATATGACTCTGAATAATATTAGTTACGCATATATTATACAAACAACATTTTATTCAACAAAATGTATTAGTTGTACACAAATTTCAAACATAAAATTATTCGTAAAAAAAAAATGGCAGCCAAACAAGAGTAAATTAAAAGCACATACTGTCTAACGTCAGCCGAACATAATAATTTTCTTATTTTGATTTCACAGAACCAGTCCTGCTTACGTCAGTAAAATACCATTTATAACCGTTCTCTACAATTTTCGGGTTGCGCCAAAACCGTATAATAAATCATTTACACTTCAACAACCATTTTCCATTTTATTCGATAATCTAATCACGGTCCTGTGGTCAGTATACAGTAAAAAACCTAAAACTCAAATAGGTAAAATATCGCTCCTATATGTACAATACCTTTTTTTTAAATTATTATTGTTATTATGTTTTTGTTTTTTCTCGTAGGTGTAAATCAATTGCAATGGGCATTGGAATTCATGAAATGTATGAAATCGGATTATGGCTATCCTCAAAGTATAGAACGAATTGTTGGTGAGCTAGAAGATCAACTGATAGAACTTTATGCCATGATAGGCTTAAAATTGTATGAAAACGATGAAAAACTAAACCAAGATAAAGCCAATCTATTAGCATCCAGTCCAGGAGAGTCAGTCGGTAATCTTAGGAATATAACGTGAAAGTGGATATCTTATTGATATTAAAAACCAAATAACGTTATCTTATTTATATAACATCTTATACCTACCTAAAAAAATGAAGAAAAAACTGTACTGTTGTACTATTTTAATTCTTATTAAAATAAGTAAATATGGTAATAGATATTTGACAAAACGTAAATATTTATTAGGTAAACCAAATAATCTTACATATTTAGGTCATTTATAACCACTTATCATCACTACAAGTATAGGAAAGTTAAAAATTTGTTTAAAAATAAATAGCTTAAGTTAAGTTATCATTTAAAACTTAAAAATTAATATTGTTATTTTACTATCTATTTTACTCTAGAAAATTTGTTGAATTTCACTAAAAAGTTAGCTTTTCGAATTTTTAATACATGAAGTATATTGATTAAAAATCTTAAAACATTAGAAGTTTTATAGTACCGATGTAAAATATTAATATCACAAATAAAAATTGAAAATAAATAAATAAAAAATTACACAAAATTACATTCCCGAGTAATTAATTTATAACTTTATAAAAAGTAACTAGTTAGGTTTAAGCTAAATTGTTATATAAAGTATATTGTATATAAGTATCATGTTTGTAGATCTTAAAAGTTTCTCATGTAACTCAAAGTTGTTCAAAGTTATTTAAAAATTAACTTATGTTAAAAGTTATTTAAAAATTAATTTTTAAACTTTCAAATTTGTTCTTCTTTTCAGCCTACAGTCGTACTAGTAATGTTCTTATTCTATTATAAGTTTAATATTTTGTAGGAAGTGCGCATGCCATTTTCACTATGAATGAATTTGAATCCTTTAACGAAGTGGATATTATGGATAAACTAAAAGACAAGAAATTTTCATTAGATCCAATTTCTGGAGAAATCAATTGTTTAAAAGAGTTAAATTCGTTAGGCAAGAAAAAAATAATCACAGATCCATGCTATAGTGATAAAAAATCAACGAAGTGTAAGTATAAAATAATTACTACTAATTACTCAACTATTAATAAAAATAGAAAAAATGATATTTTTGCTGATTATAACTTTGAATATATTATAGTTTACATGATTACCGCATTACAAAAACTACTTAAAAAATCAACCGACGCCACCACGAAAGCTGGAGTTGAAGAGTATGTCATAACTTACGTTATAACTACTTAATTCAAGCATGTACAACAAAATTAATTAAATTTAACTTTTCGATTTCAGATTAATAAATGATTTAAGATTTGATAAGATACAAGTGAAATATACATCATAACGTATTTGATTAAACCACATGCTAATAGACTGTAATATTTAAACACTATGTAGAGAATGATATTTACAATTTGATTGATATTTAAAATAAAATTAGAAAATTGCGGATACAATAATTTGTTATTTATAAAGTTTTATACAATTACAATATTCAATATCAACGGATCATTTAAACAATCTGTACTTTATTTTAATCCACTAATACTGGGTTGAATAAATAATATTTAAACATTTTCAAAACAATTAGCGGTTTTCAAGGACTCGAAAAAAAAATTCGGGTAGCATAAACATTCTTTAAATTTAATAGAACCCGCCAAACTTTAATTGAACAGTCCTTAGTTTATCATCCGATTTCGACTTGGTATATTTTTAAGACTGATTAAATGTGTCATTATAATCAGTTATAGTAATCTAATATTTTTTTATTTTAGCTATTACTTATTTATTAACAAATAAGTATAATTAAATTAGTAAGCTTTTTAAATTAACTATTTAAATATGGAATTATATGATTCATCATCGTCATTTATCTTAGATATATTAATACATTTACCAAGATCTAAGGTGTATCGAAATAGGTCCAATCCACTGACTTATTTTAATGATTATATATTTTTATTTTTAATTTATAAAATTGTTGTGCAGCGAAATAGTGATTTACAGAGTCGTTTAATGTTTAATGAGCAATTAGTTAATGATTTATTCAATATTTAAAGAATTATTTTTATACTACCCAGCATTAGTATGGATAGCTATTTAGAATATACATAATACATATAGTTAAGTGTTAAAAATATCTTGAGAATATTTCAATAAAATATATTAAAAATTAAATAAATGTGTCGTGAAAAATTAATCATCTTCATAAACGCGTGTATTGGACAAAACACATTTTGTTTTCCCTGTGCGATGAACTAAATGCTTTCGATTTTTCATAATTTGACATCTTGTCACTATAGATAATGCACTACTATACTATAGTACATTATTTCTCGAAAATAATATCACAGTAAACATCCGAACTAACAATATATTAAATGCTCGGCTTCGATGCTGATGTACCGTACGTCAAACGATACTTTCTAAAGAGCACTAGATTATGTTGATATACTCGTACCACGAAATCTCTGTAAAACAATAAACTCATAGTTAATTGGATTTACTACTATACATTTAAGTCCTATATTATATTATGACTAGAGATAATCAATAATGTTGTTTTAGGAACTTAAAATAATTCGATAATATATTATATATAGGTTTGGTGTATTATTATAAGAAGAGGACCATGCAATCAGCTTATAAAATGCTACCTATATGTACGAAATTTAATTTAAATTTAACAATTTAAAAACATTTAAATACATTTTAAATGTAATTTATTAGCGATTCGTTGTCAAAACAAAGAATGTGAACATTAACTATACATATAATTTAAAAGTGTATATTTAGTAAGAATTTCAATTTTTTTTTTCTAAATTTTTAACTCTACTATCTAGTCAATTTATTTTGTCAATAACTAATTTACTTAACTATAGTTTAAATTTCCATTATGACTTTTACAATTAACATTTTATATATAATGTTCATTATCATCTAGTTAAATTAACACATTTGGACGTAAAAAATATACATGAGTATATTATATAGGTATATTTTAATCGAAATTTAAATATCATAGGAAATAAATATTTAATTTAAATGTTTTGGTACTTAATATTTTACGAAGTAAAACGTGTGCGAATTATTTTTTTCAATTTTAATTTTATACTTAACAAGATAAAAACATTTTTATTAACTTTTAAATCTTAACAAAAAGATTTTTAGCATTTAATTTACTTATTACTAGTCAAAATCACATTTTTTATTGTTGTGTAATCGTGATATTTATTTTAATAAAGCACGTTTCCGAAAAACAAACAGGCATTTTTAAATAATTTATATTATATAATTTATAACACTTATTATAAAATATATAGATGACAATATTTGATTTTGAGACAACTTGATTGGAATTTTACAATTCATTATATAAATATTTTAAGCTCATTTTCCAAATTATTGAACTTTTTTTATTTACTGAACTTAATAAATAAAAATTATACTTATATTTATCGTATTAAATATTTCAAATAACACAAATGTGGTTGTTTCATAAGTGTTATTCTCTATGCATTATATTAGATAGTATTTTAACTCTAAATATAATATAATATATATATATATAATTAATATATAATAATAATATATAATAATAGGTATATATTATATATAATATAATATAATTATTATAATTTTTTAACGCATTTTTTTTTTAAATTTATAAGAACATATTTTTACTACTAAAAACCCTTGGTATAACCTTTTAAATGAAACATTTTTAATTATTATAAAAAGGGAAAACCTTAACTGTACCTTCTTGAAAATTTTTTGTTTTCGTTACTTAAATATTATATATAGCTCAATATAATATTTTTATACATATTTTTTTTTTGTATAATGTATAATAGTTTTAACTCATTTAAGAAAAATACATTATGATAAATTACTAGCGTTTCTTTTTTAAACGTCTTCTATTTAAGGAACCAACGTAAAATCGGTATATTAATTGGGTAAGACTGTGCGACTATCAAAAGTCAGTTTTCAATTTTGAAAACTATTTGAATTCGCCATTTTATCTTTGAGGAATCAATTTAGGATTTTTTTTGCGATATTTATCATTTAAATACGCAATTTTAAACTATTGATTTATATCGGTATTTTCATAAATTAAATATAAATAAATAAAGCAAATAATTCTAAATCTAAAATTCGTACAATGTAAATTTTTCTGTATTATATTTTAATACGGATGTCAAAGAAATTAGTTAAATAGTTTTTTCATAACACGTGTGTATTATGTATATACTATATAGGTACCTGATACCTATCTATATTATTTGCTATGGCTGGTAATTGGATATGTATGTGTACAGCATATTATTATGTTGTACCTACTTGAATTATTACACATACTAAAAATTAATTAATACACACAAAAAGACATAGTTTATACTGTTTGTACGAAAATTGCCTATGCATAATTCCTTGACAATTTTTGAATAGTCAAGCGGCTGAGGGCTGGATTATGTAAGGTGCTGAGTTACATCGTGTATCTAATAACTAATAAATCCATATATTATTTAGGTACGATTTTTTTCATCGAGTTAATAGTTTCTTGGTTACGCTTGGTTTGATTAAACCATTCTGAGTGGAGCTCAGTATAATAAATTGTCAAAAAAAATATTTTTAGAAAGATCATAACGTACCTACTTCGATGTGATAGTAAAATACATAATATCTAAATATTTAAAGTTTTTAAATACATTTTTTCGGATGTACGACATTTTATACCATAAAATAATAATGAATTTTTGAAATGTGTAAATATAAGTAAAATTTTGAAAAATCGATAAGTACATAGTGATTATAGATATTTTGAATTGATCTTCCCGGATAGGTACATATAATTCATCATATTTTATAGTGTGTAAAATTTATTTTTGTAAACCATATAGGTATAATATGTAAAATGTATCCTCAACCCGATACCATTCCCAAAGTGAGTAGAACATATAATAATTTACAATAATCGTACAATATTCATGGAGATATCAGCTAATTAAGAATGAAATTTAAACTAAGAAACTAAGTCTACCAAAGAACATAATACTGTTGCTACAGCTACCAAGTTATAAATTCTTGTTTTCCATAAGCATATTATAGTACTTATCAGGCAATGAAGAAAAAATTAAAAATAAAACTAAACTATTTTTTAAAATGAGTAGCTACTGCGAATTTGTCAGTATACTGTAAATAATAATAATTGATCAAAGTAGTGAGTACCTATACGTAGGTATATACGATCGTATACTCGCGTATCAAACAAAAAAGTTTAGTTGTACGCATTAATAAAAAAATTGAGAAGTAGGTATACTTCGTATACCACCGAATCCCCTCGAATACATTCCTGGGGATATCCTCTTGATTTGCGCGATTATTAATACAATTGATTAATATTAATCATTTCAAGTATTTAGCAGTATTTTTCAAATAAAAATAAAATAATAAAAATCGACTTCGTCAAACACACTATTTTGTATGTATAATGTATTTGTACAATTTTCTGTTTCTTTTTTCGAAAAATATCTACTTTAAAGTAGGTATAGGTATTAAATAAATTAGTTTTTTTTTATCAAAAAGCTTTTAACCACTTTAAAATGTATTTTCAACTCTTAATTTCTACTAAAAAAAGTATTCTTAGAAATAAAACATAACATAATATTATCGTACATAGTATGAAACCAATATATAGTAGATTAGATATACTTCTCATATCACTCAAGATCTAATATTGTAAACCAGTTTTAAAAATAACTACCACTGACATTATATACTCAACTCTTTTTGCGTATACTTCAAAAATATCTTTTACAGGTCATTAATTCAAGTACTTATAGGTATAATAAATATTAATATATTTATATATTTGATAATTATTATATTTTATTAATCTTATCATTTTTACTCAAACAATTTTGGGTTAATTTTAATATATATATTAATATCGCCTTTTTTTATATTTGTTAATTTGAACGAATACCTATTTACATTATATAATTACATAGTTTCTTATATCTCCTACGTCTCAATAATTATTAGAATATGTAGGTAACTGTATCTTAGTTCAATTTCTAGGATTAATTATGATAATATAGAGATTAATTAGAATTTAGAACACGCTTGTCTGGTTCGTTCAAGACCGTGACAGATTAATCTCAATACAGCTTTCGAAGCTTCAAGCTACTAAATCGACGATAACAAACTTACTGACAAATTCAATTTATTTAAGTGTATAGTACCTACCTAATATTATAATAATCTATCTACTAAAAGAGGATGTCAGCTCAAACTGCAATTTTAAATGAAATACTCATGTTCGCATTTCTCATTTTTATAAACTTACTTACGTAAGTATCTAATATTTTCAATAAAATTTTATAAATTCATGAAACAAGAACAATAAAAAATAATATAGTGATGGTAACAATTTTAGTTCATTTTTAAAATACATATAAACATTTTTCAATTATTAGATTTACAGTTTTATTAAAATTTGTTAAAAAATCATATATATCTGAAAACCCTTAAAAATGGCCATGCTGACATCCTTATGTATGCCGAAACGGATCTACATAGGGTGTTTCATACGGTAAATAATTCTATACAAAAAAGCATTGGCGTTTAATCTAAAATTATTTGGCTATAGTGTCACTTCATAATATAGCATCATATATTACTTAAGACGGCAGCCATGACAAAATAAAGAGATATGTCAGCAACTTTTTGATACGCATAAAATGGCTGCCGTCGTGCTCCTTATCAGTACTTACTTTTATTATCAATTAACCGTAAACCTATTACAGAATAGAATAAATTCACATATTCATAGGGAAAAACACCTTTTCGAGTAACCAAATCGATCGTATCTAACGGAAAAAATGTCAATGGTTCCCTAAACCTACTTTTATCCTCAGCCAATGTTAGGTTTGTATGCACTGTAAAACCATGTGCAGCGATGTTAACAAGACACCGGTCGAAAAACAACTTATTATTTAGCTAATTTATAATAACCTAATTGGTATACTGAATTATATGAGAGTGATAATCTATGCTCGTGTTTTTGTTCACAAAGAACGTTGACTTATTCAGTCGAAAAACATCCTGGATATTGCAAATGCAAACGATAAAAAAATATATACAAAACAATTTCAACTTCCAGCGCTGACCACCGATTCATCAGCCAGTTGAAATATCCATCGTCGTGATAACACGGCACCTTATTTTGGCAGGCGTTTCGTATGAAACCGACACGATATATTATTTAAAAATAACCGATTGATATTAATACAATGATATTATTATTTTTTATCGAAACGGTTTCTGACTGGTTTTAATATTTATAATTTATAATAACCAATAATGTAGATATTTGTTAGAAGTCATGTGTGGTCATGCTCGCCCCCGTTATATATGAGGCGACGACGATGAATGGTTTCGTGGGAAAGACTGACTACCTGTGCAACTGCATTCCATGGGAATCCATAGACATTTTCGGAAGGTTATTTAGAATGAATTTTATTATTAATTTTCTATTTTTTTTTAACACACACTATTTTCGTATATAATCGATATAAAATGTGGTATTATTACCACATTTTATTAGTAGATATAACTTTCATATACTGAGAAAAAACACAACACTCCCACGACAGATCACGTATACTTATTTTTTACGTTTATAGATGAATATTTTATTTATGTGAGGGACATTGACTGTCGAACAGGATAGATATAAAGATATGTTGTGGTACGTTATTTTTACTACTATTTTTTGCTCTGCGAGTACCGTGTTGTTTAAAACTAAATAACATTGTTGTGTTCAACGAATACACAGATTAATGATGAATGTATTTTATAATAAATATCCGAGTGCTGTCGGGATGTGTGATTAGGCATTTCCGTTCTACCAGAGCCTGAGGATAAGACGACCGATGGGTTTGACGAGAGAATATATGATATATAATCTATACGTTGCGATAGTGAAAATTCAAGTCTTGACTCTGGTCCGGCTCATTCGGTTCGTCCGTCTTATTTTATAAACATTATTAACAGTAATCTAAGTATACGTAATTCGTGTTTAAGCATTTAATTATATACCATATATTTTATTTGTATTTTTAATTATAGTGTTTTTGTAATAATAATATCTTTTTACCTATAAAAGGATTGACGTTATAATTATTACATACACACTCATCGTCTGTTCTTGAACTCTTAAACAACAGTACAAAACAAATGTCTGTCTTCTATAAATATGTCTGACATTTAATCTGATGTAAGTATAAAATACTGCATAGGTAAAGTATTTTATCCATGGATGAATCCATGGATTCAATAAAAAAAAACATCTATTAAAATTGGAGATAAAAATAAGAATACCTATTAAAAAAAAAAAAACAGTCAGAAAAAGTCTGTATGTATTTTAAATTTTTTTAAAACTATAGGTTTTTAAAATTGTTTTTTATTTAAATGTTTAAAGCTTAAATCGTACATTAAAATACTAGAACTGGACTGTGATACAAAGAAATTAACAGATCAGAGTTTTGTGCAAATTAAAAAACCTTAAAAAGTTGTTTATAGAGTAAATATTCCAATGGAAAAAGATGATAAATTATTGGTGGTGCAAACATTTAACTTGTCAGAAATTGAAGAAAGGTAATTTTTTAACATTATTAAATTTTATATAAATGTATTAACAAAAAAAAAATAATATATTTATAGATGGATGTTGGCGCAATTTTCATGACGTACAGTTATTAATAGCTATGATAAAAGAGATAGAACACTGTACTCTGCAGACTGCAGTTAACACTATCATAGATTCGACTATGACATCATTCATGTCAAACGCTGAAAAAAAAAGTTGTAGAATTGTAAACAATACTTACCATAGTTTCATTTTTATCTAATATGATTTATCTATAATATTTTTTAAAATAATACATTATATACAAATTTAATTTCTGTTTAATAATATTTTATTTTAACAATATTTATATTTTAGCTACTAAGTATTTTATATATTATTTTTTAAATGTCTACACAATTTATTATGTTCTGTTTCAGGAAAAAATATTTGCTAATTAAAAATTATTATTGAATATTATTTATCAAAAAAAAAAAAACAATATTTTACTACTTTAATAAAAGAAAAATAATATATATTATTATTAAATATATTTTTATTGCTTTTTAGAATATATAATATATATAATACTGACATTTTAACAATATTTTTATATATTACAAAACAATATTATTGGTTTAAAATAAAAATATATAATATAATTATTAGAAAAACAAAAATACATTATCTATTATTCTTATATAATACTAATATTTTTATATAATATTATTGATAAAAAAATCTATTGAATTAAAAAACCAAAAATAAAAAATTTATATTTATATAATGCTGATATTTTAATGATATTCTATACAAAATACAGATAAAAGCATAAAGTGGTTATAAATATGGATAATATATAAATTATAAAACAGTTTATTTATTGAAAATCATATTGTAAATATCGAACTAATATGTCAGCTAATTGTTCATGGTGGCATATTTTTATAGCTCGAATAGAAATGTCTTTTGCTCATTCATTTGAATGTTTTTAAAATCAAAATGATAATCTTCAATATACATATCTATATAGTCAGCTCGCTGACACTTCTCCGGAAGATACAAAGTACCTATAATTTTTAAGACTTGTACGTGCATTTTTAAAACAGGATTAATACATGTGTAATTTATTGTTCTTTTCTGTGATCTTTGCATTAATCAAATCATTCCATCGTCTAATACAGAGTAAATCATCTCTGTTTAATTTAATACGTCTATCATCTTTCAGTAATACCTATTATAGAATCTGTTTTTATTGTATAGTGAAGATTATCATCTAAGTGAAACAGACGAAGTTCAGAATTAATATCAGTTGAAAAGCTATTAAAAATAAATTCAAAAGTATTTTCGTTTGAAAACCTTTCCCATTGGGAATAATCTAATATTATATATTGTTTAGTTAAATTGCATTCTAATATTATACTGAGTGATAAATAATCATTGAACAAAAATCCAACAAAAATATTTTTTTTATTTCGTGGTTGGATATGAAAAGCCGACTTACAGATCAAAGAATCCATATTTATAATATTAATTAATAATTGAATTGTTCATGAAATCTTATAGGTTGATATCTAATTGTATGTGATGAAAATGTCCTTGACATATTTTGGATTGTAGTAAAATTTTCTGTGATTGACGAAGTTTTTTCTTAGAAGTTTTATGCGGTTCAAGATTTTTTTTTATACTTACAATATAACAATGACAAGAGAGAAAAACTTTTTTTAATTTTATTACAGCAGAAACAGTTATTCTCATTACACTTTGAATTCATGACTGATGTAAAAAAAAAAAATATATATATATATATTCTTTTAAGGATATATTATACAATTTAAACATATGAAATACAATTTATCCATATCATAAAAAATATATTATTTTACTAATAATCTCTATTTGAAGAACAATAGCTGTTTTTTAATATCAAAACGTAAAATTAGCAACTATACATTGACATGTATCCGGACCGCAGACACAATTTTTATTAGACCATGGACAAATTAAATAATGATTATTACACTTTTCTGTTCCGCATTTAATAGCTAAACTTTTTAATTTTGCTAATAGCCAATAAAACACAGCTAGTTCATTATAACAGAATCGTACAGAATATAATACTCCTATTTTAGAGATATCACTTTTAATTAATACTAACAAATTCATTTTTAAAAATTAGTAAAATTACTCAAAAATATTTATTTTGTGTATTGTATGTTGTGAGACCACTGTTTTAACTGAAGTTGAAAAATTAAATCATTTTAACTTATACAGAAACATGTAGGTATATAGAAAAAAATATAAAATAATTATCTACTTATATGATAAGAATATTTAACACGATCTAGCGATTAATACTAGAATAATATTATAATTGAATGATCTAAATTAAAAAAAATATATATATTTATATTGAAAAAGTGAAAAAAAATGTAGAACCATAGTCTAGTCGACTATGGTAAGGATTATTCAGAGTATAATTTATACCTATAGGTACTTTACGTCATATACCTACCTATAAAATTTAATTTGTATTAACATTATTATTAACATGAGTCTGAAAATCAACGCCTTAGACTACTAAGCTATGGTTCTGCATGAAACAGAAGAAATATTTAAATTATTTAAGCAGAAAAAATGTAATTTATGGAAAAAATCTATCATAGATTTTTAATATATGGCTTGAAATATTTAATATAAATTGAAAAATGTGTATATGATAAAAATGTAGGGAAAAATATAATATTCGAGACGGTCTAGTATTCACGATTTTACCTGTGTAAAAATTACAGGGAAATTAGAATGATTGTGACCAATGGATTTTATGAAATTTCACCTGTGATAAACATGCAGAGAAAAATATAATATTCTGTATATACCTACATACTTATACGGAAACTTAAAAAAATATAAGCCATCAAAGATTTTTTTTGTTATATGATTTGAAATTATATAATACGATATGAAAACCATTATAAATTGTGAAAAATAAAATATGTTGAAAAATATCGTACCTATCTGTAATAAAATTAGCAATTTTTATAGCATAAATGTGAAATAAAAAAAATAATGTATATAGAAGAAGAATATTATAAATAAAATTAAAAATTGAGAATTATTTTAAAAGTGATTTTGATATAAATTGTATAAAATGTAAAAATTCGATTGTGAAAAAAATATATTGTAAAAATGAAAAAAAAAATCATATATATATATAATAGAATTATAAAATATTATACCTAGTACAAATGTGAAAATATTATAAATTGAATATTATTTTATGAATTGTGAAAAATAGATACATACTTATATGAAAACTTGTAAAATATAATCCATCATAGATATTTGTATTATATGGCTTGAATTATATTGTATAAATTGAGAAAATGTGTGTGATAAAAATGCAGGGAAAAATATAATATTCGAGACGGTCTAGTATTCACAATTTTACCTATGTAAAAATTACAGAGGAATTTAAATATTCGAGACGGTCTAGTACCTATCTGAGATTTTGGCTGTAAAATTTACGGGGAAATTACCGTCCATGTACAATTTTCGCTTGGAGCTGTTGGAAGTACCGTGGAATGTTTTTGTGCAAATGACGAAATAAATGAATTACAGCTAAAACTATTGTAGAAAAGCTCGCTTGAACTAGACCAATTTTGGATTCTAGTGCGTAAGAAGGAACAAATTATTACTACTATTATAAACTTTAATTTATTGACTTACACAGTTAGTAATAAAATAAAATAAATTGAAATCCCTTCATAGTATTTTTTTTTATTACATAAAATAATAAAAATAATTATTTAACTATTTCAATTATATATTAAAAAAATAAGTTCGTCATATTTGATAAAAATCAATCAAATGATACATGTTTTACTTTAAATTTCACAAAATAATATTAATAAAAATATTTTATTCAGAAATGTCATCGTTATTGTTATTAGAACACTGTTCGCATATGACTTTTTTTGAATGTACCAGTCATAGAATCCGACTTAATAAAGTACAAGTAATGTATAGGCATATATCAGGGATGATAATATACGTGTACAAAACGTATAAATAATTTTTCTGTATTTTATATTAACATTAAAATGTTAATATTTTAAGTTAATTTATTTTAAATTAATAGAATATATATATAATAGGTATATAGAAACTTATATTTAATAATTAATATTATTAAGTATTATAATATTATATTACATATTATGTAGGTATATAACATAGAGATAAAATACAAATTCATAAAACAAAAACAAAATTAAATAAACTTTTATAAAATATAACATACTTGACTACCAATCTTTTTCTCAAATTTTGAAATTTAAACTATTAAAATAATTACTGATTATAATATGAATGTAATGTGATAATAGTACTATCTATAGGGAATATTTAATATTCATTTGATGGGGTCAGACATTTTTGTCACAGGAATATTTATTTATTTATTTATTTAACGCCAAACGGAAATTCAAAAGAAATTATAATAGTGGAGTACATAAAATAGATTACATTTAACAATAATGATATTAAGAGAATACAGTAATAATAGTTATAAATTATGATGAAATAATAACATTAGTATATGAAATAACCTAAGTAATAAGTAATTAACAAATAAACAGTAAAATGTGAGATGTATAATAAAATTAAAAACTAAAAAAAAAATTTTTTTGCCATTAATATAAATGAGTTATTACCAAAAAAAATTACAGGATCTAGTTGTTAAGGAGACGTAGCATTCTAAGCAGAGGGTGATTGTGGAAGTAGTTTGTATGGTGAGAGGGGACTAGGAAAAGAGAGTGATTTCGAGTATAATGGTCAGGAACACGGAAATAGATGAAAGGTTGGGCGTATCAATAGGACCATTAAGAAGATAAGAGATAAAAGAAAAGTCAGCATCTACATGGCGAGAGACAAGAATAGGAATGTTTAAGCAAGACCTACCAGATGAATAATCATGGGTGGGGTGATCAATCTTAAGTAGAAAATCAGCGTATGACAGGAAGTGGTTTTGCACTCTCTCTATACGTAGTTGGTCCTTAGCCAAATACGGGTGCCATACAACTATGGCATACTCTAAAATAGAGCGGACCAGAGAGAAATAAAGAGAATGACAAGTGACGGATGTGAAAAGGCTAGTGTTGCGCTTTATGAAACCAAGAACTTACCAAGACTCTACCAACAGTAATATTAATGTGGTGTGCAAAAGAAAGAATAGGAGTAAAGAAGAACCCAAGATCTTTGACACAAGAAACACGTTCAAGTATGGAACCATTAAGGATTTAGGGATGGACAAAGAGGGTTTGCTTTCTACAAAAAGACATTAGATGGTACTTATTTAGATTGAGCGTAAGACCAATTCGCTGGGTCCAGAGACAAAAAGAGTCAAGATCAGATTGGAATTGAAGGTAGTCAGAAAGGGAGGTAATTTTAGAATAAATTTTAATGTCATCAGCAAAAAGAAAAACTTTAGAGAAGGAAATGTATCTGCTAATTGAGTTAATGTAAAGAATGAACAGAAGAGGACTAAGATGTCCATCTTAGGGAACTCTTGAAGGAGTTATGAATAGGTCAAAAGTAGCGCCATGAGCTGTCACAAATTGCATTCTAGGACTTAGATAAGACTAGAGCCAGGAGAGTAAGGGGTCACCAATACCGAGTAATTCTAGTTCAGAAATAAGACGACTATGGATAACCGTGTCAAAGGCTTTATTAAAGTTTGTGAACATGGCGTCAACTTGACAATTAGACTCAAAACTTTCTAAAATGTAAGTTGTGAGAACCAGGCTGCAAATGATAGTAGTTTTCCCAAGACGAAAACCATGCTGGTCGTCAACTAAAATATGATAATATTAAGTAATTTATGTGCCAAACAATAAAGTTCTGAGTGTTTATTTTTAGCAAAAGATCAAAATGCATTTGTTGTTAATGACTCATTTTCAAATAAATTTTGAAATACTGCAGTAATTTCTTTATAATATTTTTCTATTATAACATGTTTAATGTTATATGTTTTGTGGTTGAACTGGATAAGACAAAGCATGCAATAAGCATGATAAAAATAAAATGTCTACATCCATTTTGTATCATAACAATATAAAAAACACATAAAATTAAGAGCTTTATACGTACATATAATAGGTATTGTATACTATACTGTATTATACATTATAACCCTATTATATACCAAATATGTAAGATAAATAAATACAAATAATATTTATGTAATAATGTATATTAGTAATATAAAATAATACTTACATTAATTTTGTTATTATAACGCACAAAAAAAATTATTATAAAATAATACAGAATGACGTGTGTTGTATTTTACGAAAACGCATAGATTTCACGTGTTACGCGTAGTCTATCGCTGACTGGTCTGCGATAAAGTGAACTGAAATACTTCAAGATTAGTCTAAAATGTAGATAATAACATTTATGAGAAATAACCGTGACTGCAGATAAGATAAAAATAGAATATAAGTAAAAAAATCATAAGTACAGAACTGTTGTACTATTTACAACAGTGCACCTGCTCGAAGGTTAAAATTAATTTATGTTTTTTTTCGTAAACATGTTTTTCATTCTGTAATTTTTAATTTTAGTCATCGAATTTGGTACATTGAAGGTTATTTAAAAAATATTATTTATACTGACATAAGACCAAAAAAGAGGTGGAGATAAGTGAAGAAGATGTAGAAAATAGAATTAAATGGCAAACTCCAAATAGTTGGGAGAGAAGCTGAAGAAGCTTAGGATTTACTTAAAAATCCTAATATACTACTATAAACTTTATCTAGTTAGTATGAATAAATGTATAATGCCAAACATAAAGCAGGTAATAAACATAACACTTATTTTATTTTTCATATTCAATTTAAAGTGTCAGGTTGATTTAATCAATTTTCAATATAATCTTGATGGTTAATTTAAATGCATAATGGTTTATCAACACTATTTAATTATATTTCTAGTTGTAAAACAAACTGATGACAATGCTTATATTTTAATCAATATATATAATTATATATCGTTAGGAGGACCTTCAAGGATAATTCAGTCAAAAAATGGTGAAAAACTTTTAATTATCATTAATAGAAATGTCTGGTGAAAATTAAGAATTGTACATGGTAGGCCCAGACACATTAGTTCCATAGGAAATATTGAACGGGTAAATTAAAATATTGAGAACATATTAACTATATTTGGATGTAGGAAAAAGCTATTATTGGAACTAAAGCAAAATAGTAAAATATAGTAATAACACCAGCCAAAATATCCTAAACCATTTTATTTCATAAAATCATTAAGAAACAGCACACTGTATTATCATTTAGGTATACTAATTAAAATTCTAAAACCAAAAGTGTGTTTGCATAAAAATAATAATACATTTTAATTTAAAATTATTAAGTTTAAATAAATAAATAATCAAAGTTATAAGTACATTGTAATTTGTTAATTATATACTTTTTTAAGTGACTCTTCTGCAAGTAATAATTAGGATTTCTCTATTGTATTTTAAAAATTTTAATTCTTCAACAAATAACATAATTAATGCAAAGCTGCGCATTAGATGTTACCAAATTACTATAAAATAGTTAGTAGTAGGCAGACTTGGATAGTATTCAGAATATTTTTTAAATAATTTTTTTAAAGTATTTAATACATTATGAATACTTTTACCAAATATTCTGAATACAGTATTTCAAATACTTTTTCAAAGTTCCATCAGATTTTTTAAAATTATTTATTTATTTTTCTGTCAGCTAACATTGTATTTGTGTACAAGTGCATAATATTTTATAGCATATTTTGTTTTCAACTATATTTAGCAAGACAGTAATGTTATTTTCCAATATGATTTAAATATTAATACTTTTATTTATGAAATAAATAGTTTGAAAGTATTATATATTTATATTATATCATTTTATTCTAATAAATTTAGTAATTGCAGTAATTAGTGATATGACATCATATACAGGTATATCATACCAATTATTATTAAAACAAAAACAAAAAAAAAAGATTAATAGTAAGTCATTGAATATAATGCTTCTTTATTAAGTTTAAAAAAATACAATATCAAATTTTAATACTGAAATTTGGATATAACTTATAATAATAGGTAGGTATGTAATATCAATGGTTTTATACTATTCATTTACATGGAAAAATAAAATGATCAATAATAATATCATTATAATTTGGGAACATTTTTGTTTTTGAAATCTAGTAAAAATGTATTCTATAAGTATTTGGAATACATTTTGTGAAGTATTTCAAATACTTCATGTATAATATTTTCATAAGTATTCAAATACTTTTTTGGAAGTATTTGGAATATGAATTTGAAATACTTTTGAAAAGTATTTTACTCAAGTCTGGTAGTATTTGTTTTAAAAATCTTTAAAATCAAGATAAATAAATGAAAAAAAAAAAAATGTATTTTATTTTACTTCGTTATTTGAGACTAAAAATATTAATAAATAATATTATTATTGTTAACAGTGTTCTAAAAATTACTTTTAAGAAATAAACTGAAAATACTATGTACTCAATATTAGATTTAGATATGTATTTAAGTACCACACGGATGATTTTGAAATGCTTAAACCATAGGCACTTAAAAAAAAAATATATTACCGCGAAACTATAGGTTTAATACTTTATACTATGTTATATCCTATAATCCTATAATATTATACCCACCCCATTATCATGTTTAAATAAATCATTATATAAAAATAATTTTTGAAGAAAAATTATGGATCAAATTAATATTCACAAATACTTTATAACATTACTCACTAGTTGTACATTTTTATGTGTAAGCAAATTGATGTTAACTATTTTTCAATACAAATTTCTATGTAGTTATTTTGTCTTTTTTAATTTGGATATTGTATATAATATTAATACATGAGAAAAAGGTTTAGTTTAAAAAAAAAGTCATAAAATGATGTTAATATAATTAGATAACTATATATGTTATATAAGTTTAATTTATTTTAAAAGCATTACAGATATGAAAACAGAATAGTATTATATATATATATATATATATATATATAATGTACGTACAATTTCATACCATTATAGTGTTAGAGTTTCCATTAACCATAAAATTTGATCCTTTTCATCCTGTAAACAATAATATTTTATTAGTTTGAAAATATTAATATTGATTTGCATTGTTTCAATAACTTAAGTTAATTACCTAAAAATTTAAATAATTAGAAAAAACACTGATGCTAAGTTAAAAAAATTAAATAAATATAAAGTTTATTAAAATTTTAATAAATTTACTTAGATAACAATTGTATAGTGATTTAAAACCATATATTAAATAAAATAATCTGTAATATTTATAAATAATGAAATTAAAGAGCCTTTAGTCATCTTAAAAATTAAATCAGAACTTAACAAAAAGTGTAAAATATAATTTATATATAATAATGAATTTTTAGACGTATGAAACATAGTTAAAAGGATATAATACCCGTATTTACTATCTCCGTCTAATCAACTGATAATATACAAAATTTATGTTCAGCATTTTATCACAATTTTGTCGAGTAAATGCTATAGTATAATTTTTGTTCCTAACATTTTGTAAAGAGACATAACTATTTTAAAATTTTATTGATTAAAATATATATATTTATCTTTAAAATTAAAATTTTAGTAAAAAGATGACACTACAATGATTTTGTCAATACATTTGGCAATTTACTCCAATAACGAAAATCATAGTTGTGATAAAAATGCTGAATATAAATTATATATATAAAATTGATTAGGAGATAACAAGTACATGGAAATATGTAAACATGAAAAAATGGAACATGTATGGTTGTATTATGTAGTGATATATAATCTATATATTAAAAATTTATGCCTTCATGTATGAACTACCATTTTCTTTCTATATTATGGAAAATACAAAAAAAACGAGTAAATAGTACTGACATTCAGAATACAGAAAACGACCATTGAGTAATGATTAGGGTTATGGCCTGAAGAAATAAAATAATGTTACATAGATTTTGTTTTTCTAACAATATAAAAAGTAGTGGAACTTGTTAGTACCAATTTACTTCTTGAAGGTGCCAGCCACCCCAGTATTACACTTAATTCTATCTCCCGCATCTTCACTTACCACCATATTCCTCATGTTACTCACTTCTCCCCCTCTCTTTTTGTTTTTTCTCTTATAAAATCTTCAGTTTTTCGACATAGACTCTGCACTCTTACCATTTTATCTATTATCTACTCCTAAATCTTCATACTGTGGCTCATAAGTTTTATCTTCTAAAATTTCCACATTCTGTTTTAATATATGTTTATTTATTATGATATTTATACTACAAGTATTCTGCTCATAGTTGTCTACTCAGACTGTGAATCGCGCTACATACACTATATAGCTGATAGAATATGTGTGATGGTTGTGTGAACTATGAGCGCTAGTAGTTTCGACTACATATTTATATATTGGCTTACAGAAATAGAATTAATGTTTTAAATTTTTATAAAGGTGAATTATGATGTTCTTTAAGATAACCCTGAAAAAAGAACACACTTTGTTGTTCTAAAAGACAAAAACGTAGTGACATTTAGGTAAAAACGATTCCACAAAAATTGTATGTATTGCAAACATAGTTATGAATTTTTATAATCTGTTTTTATATTAATAGTGTTCTATTTACAAACTACTTTTCATAATAGTAGTTACTTATGCACCTACTAGTATACTGGTATATATAATTTTACAAACATATTCAATAGGCTTAGATGCAGAGATATGGTGTTAATGTTAAATTCTGAAAAAGACAATTTTGAAAAAACTTACATATTTTCAATTAAATTACCATATTTTTATAATATAATTTATAAATATATCATTGCTTCTTTTGTATTATGCTTTTTTTATCTTTTATTTGTTAAAACTACATAAAATTTACATTTTCAAATAGCCACCTATAATTTGAATTATACATTTTAAAGAATATATGTTATAAGAATTTTAATATTTTGATTATTTAAATCTAATGAATATAATCTAAGTAATAAGCATACAAATTTAATCTACTAGCATATAATATATGTTGATAATGATGTATTACACTACTTCACCAGATTTTAAATTTAAATGCTTTTTACTCGGGGAATATTCATAAGATTTAAAAATCAAATCTTTATGATGAGTTCTTATAAAATATATATTTTTTAAATATATAATTTAAATCATAAGTGAACATTTGAAAACCAAATGTTTATATTGTTTTAACAAATAAGGGAAGGCGATACACGATTAAAAAATATAATACAATGGAGAATGAAAATAACTTTCTGAAAAATATTCAAATTATTTATTCTTTCTGAGATATAGCTTGGCCTATGATAAAAAAATTATACTGTACATACCACAAGTACCTATATTATTCTGAATATTAGTTTGTAAACAAAAAGACTATCAATATAAAAGCCAAGTGAACTCATTTTTGCCTAAATAACACAATATTTAGCCATAATATTCTTCTCACCTTTATAATTTAAAACATTCATTCTGTTTTCATGAACCAGAAAACATGAAAATTTACAAAATATACCTAGTATGCTCTATATATTTATATATATTATATATATGTCCTGAAACTACTAGTGTTTGTAGTATATGTATCTACCACTCATCGCCATATGATAATAATCGTTATTCAACCTCAGTAAATAACTATGGTTCTTCTGAAAAAAACCTTATATAATTATCAAACAATTTATAATTTATAAACACAAGTATCAGTAACACCATTTTTTTTAACAAGCTGTTTATTAACAACAGCAAACATTTAACTAAACAGTAAAGAGTTTTGACATGAAATAATCACCAAAACAAACATTTTTAATTATTTTTTTGTTATTTTTTAATTATTTCATTGTTAGGAAACAAAATGGTAGCTTATTATCAGCACAAATTTTATTACTAATACATGTTCAATGTAATTTGTTCAGTATATATAAAAAAAATGTAATGTAGTCACAAGTACAGTTAAGCTAATATTATTTGAATATACTAATAATGATAATATTGTAACTTTAATATTATAGATAGAACTTTTATTATCTTTATTTTGATAATTAATCATTTATAAATGAGTAATTTATACATAGCATGTAAAATTTAAACATTACACTTTTGTCGGAAAGTTTCCAAACAGGAATATACAGGGTAAGTATAGTATGTTTTGCTTCATTCTGAGACAAAGGTCACACATCCGAAACACTGCACAATCCTAACCTAACTTAACCTCCCAACACTTGTTTAACTTAATATAAAAAAACCTCCCTCCACCCTTCCAACTTTTAATTTTTCTGACTATAATCAGTAATAATAATATCTTGCCTGAAAATTTGAGTCATTTGGATATGAATCTCGTAGTGATAACAATGCTACTTTAAAATTCTCAACTGAGGAACATATTTCTTTGACTCGGGTTGGTGACATCCGAAGCAGCTGATTCAATGACGATAAGAACAATTCATGATGATGGTCAGTCAAAGACTTTTCCATGTTTACGATTATTGAACAAATTATTTCAACCACACCATTTTCAACATACATATCTGTAAATATTGTAATAAAATGAATACTTGTTACATTAAGTATATTATTATAACAATAGCTTACCTGCTATATCATTACCCATATGACAAGTGGAATATATAAGAAACACCGCTTTGATTTTTAATTTATCATTTGATGATTTTAATGCATTGACAATCAATTTGTTTCCTCCAAGATCAATAAATTTCCAAAACATGGTTACGTTATGACGAATAAGGCCTAATAAAAAAATAACTCATAATTTTACCAATTACTATTGTATTTAATTTGACATTGATGATACTGTAAGAATTTCATTCACACAATTTTCATTTTTAGAACCACTGGTTCAAATGACATGATTTTTAGTGTTATATATATTCTTCATTGAGTTAATGAACATAAATACATATAAACATTAAAAGGTACAAATAAACCAATAATGTTATCATAATCCAATATTAACAATATTATATTTGTTAGTGTCTTTGTTGTATGTCAATGATTATATTACATTTTATTATTTTATCCTTACCTATACTATTTTCGTTGTTGTATTATTTTTAAACAGCATACACATGCATCTTTTATTAGCTTTTATTTTATCTTTTATATTATCAATTTACTTAAAATATTTTCTAAAAATGAAAATTGTGTGATCAAAATTCTCACAATGTCACCAACGACAAGTAAAGAAAATACTTGGATTATTTTTAATTGTTTACAAGTTGTGTAAAAATTGTTGCTTTAACAAAGTAATACTTAATTTTTATTTTAAATTTAGTTATAACAATATATAAAATAAAATAAATGTTTACTGTTTTATTCCCATTTTGTATATCTATTAATAGTCAACTACTATTTATTTTTTTTTATATTCAGATTTAAAAAAAAAAATTAATTGTATTTTTGAATGTGCCATTTTTCCATAAAACCTATTTGAAAATCAAAAAAATTGCATTTAGGAGACGCTTTATGTTGTACTATTACATTTGCGTGTTGTGTAGGTATAGCAGTCATTGATATATCTAACCGATAACATCGACTGTTTTGCCAAACAGATAAAATTCCATAAACAGGCATATGACATATGAATGTGTGATATACTGCAGATATATTAAATTATAATACAATTTTATTAAAACTTTTAATGGGTTACTGCTTTTTTTTATAGGGAGACGCAGTCTTAAAGACTTCCCTGACAGGCCACCAATGCTTATTATAAGGTTAAATACTACTAGATATAAAGTATAATTACTAAACCGTTTAAATAAAACAGCACGATCGAAATTTGGTAATGAAGTTTGTGCATAGTCATTACACATGTAGACATGTAATTGCAACTACACAAACTCAATCACGTGAATTTTAATTACAAGTGTCACATATACACATGAATTTTAATTACACAGACAAAATTGTAGCCTCTAGTAATAATAAGTAGGTATTAGAAAAATAATAATATAGTTTTTATGCTATGGATAATAGCATTATCCAAAAATAAGATGTAAAAATTATAAAAATAATATAAAATGGAGTCTGTTTATCTTCTACAAACATCGAACAACAGCTGAAATAGTTTCTAACAATTATATGTATGGTAAGAAAAGGTTAGATAAGAAGAATAACTGAAAACAATCAATAAACCAAAATAGATCGAGATAATGGAAAGTTTGGTATTGAAAGTATACTTGCGCATGTAGTTAGGGCCAAGACAATTTTTTACAAGTTTACATATAATATAGCATTAAAAAATCAAGTTGTTTTTACTTGTATCAAAAATACTACATTTCTTTAATATGTGAACAAAATGCTCACATGTCAGCAATGGTGTAACAAATTTAACGTTATCAGTGATGGGTTAATATAACAGAAAAATAACTCACTAGAAATTGCAAGTAATGCTTTGATACGGACATCCATTTCAGGATCATTTTCAACTAGACTCATTAACAAACAAATATAAGCTGGATGATCAAAGAATTTTTCTTGACAGTATGAATTGTTTTGAGCCAGTGTAGCAATCAATTCAGCTGTCTTACAACGCACAGATTTATGTTCTGAATTTAAACCTGGTATAAAGACCTGGTAACCACCAAGTTTTTGGAAATCTGAAACAATCTTATTGTTAAATTTGCATGTACATTCACATTTTATAGACAATTAATAGTACCATTGGCATAATCTATATTATCAACGTATTCTCCAATGACATCAAATGCATATTCATGTTCTTCGACATGTTTTTTAGTATCCAATAAAATGTTTATTGAATTGTTCATTTCTTCTTGCACATTAACAGACATTGTTGACAACACATTTGTAAGAAAATTTTTTTTCTGAAATCATAATAAAAACCAGTTAAGTAAATACAATATTTTAGGTAGATACCTACCTACTAGGTAATTGTTTTGTTACAAGAAAAAATATAAAAAGTTAATATAGACACGTAACTTAGATATAAATACATATTATAAAAAATAACAATCTATATATAAAAGAAATCCTGACTGACTGATTTATAATCAAAGCACAGTCTAAACTATGATATATAGCGACTTGAAATTTTTAAGATGTTTGTATCAGTCTAGGCATGTAATAAGAAAGGATTTTAAGGCATTGAAATGAGAAAAAAACAAAATTCTATGTGTAAATTTTATACCTATTTACATAGGAGAAAAACCAGAGCCACTCTATTATATTTGAGGGCCCTGAGTAACGATTTATATATGTATATACAGATTATTATTATTATTGTTATTCTCCATATACGGGCAACACCTTGTGGGTACAGCTATAATATATAAAAGGATAAATTGAGGTAAACAACAACAGCCTAAACCGTTGGGTCAGGGACTTGAAATTTTGCACAGAGGTTCCTTATACGACATAGGCGAGTACTAAGAAATAATTTTTTGAATTTAAAAAAAATTAAAGGCTTAATAAAATATGTTAGATGACGCTTCTTACTGAAACTTAAATATTTTAAATGTTATTTTGGGTGATTTTGACTTAAAAAAAACATTGCTTCCATAGCGAGTTACACCCAAAAGGAATTGAACAATCACAATTTCTTTTTTGGGCAACATTGGGTAATTCAGCTAATATATAAATATATCTATAGGTACCTATATAAGTAAAATTAATATAGGTATATCATAAAAAAATAATATAGGGTAGGTAAATATAAAAAAAAGAAAAGAATAGGTATATGCCGAAAGTATTCAAGAGAAGATTATAAGTAACAACTAGTTTCAACCATAAGTCATCATTAGATTACAAATTTGTAAGAATTAGTAATAACTAATAAGAAAATTATTGGGCGGGTTTGGTAATTATGACCGGCTTGAGCCAGAGACCAGACGCCTCCAGTGAGAAAAAACTCGTTACCTACCACATTTTCTACCAGGGAGTTGATTTTAATATTATATATCTATCTAAAACAGTTAAACCGACATTAATACATTTATATATACATACCTCCCTACATAATACATTATACGTTCATATACCTATTTAGTTAATACTCAAAAAAAAAAAAAAAAATTATATATATATATATAGGAACAAATAGGTATGTACCTACTTATACATAGCATATTTTGGTATAGGTATAATACGAGGTATAATATTAGACGATTACTCTGTTCTTAGGCTGTTTTTATGAATAAATATACAAAATACAACTAAACGTTTTTCTCGAAACTACTTTAGTAGGTAGCACTTATGTATGGTACGTTTACTTTATACCTACAGATGTACCTAGGTAATAACTGTTTTTAATAACAGTAGGTAAGCACCTATACCTAAAAATTTGTATACATGTAAATAATAATAATAAACTCACTTCGTCATCCAACGTCAAGTCAATAATGCCATTGGCTTCATTTTTGGCAGCAATATTTGTCATTTGTGTCGTATACTTGAGTATGTCTTTCAAGTTGCGTACGCTGGAAGGATTTGCAATACCAGAAGAACCGTCGTCATTCGTATTCGAGTTTTCGTTTTGTGATGGCGGAGGTGGTATTATTAATTGCACAGCGTTGTACGACCCGTAACCCGAAGAAGATCCGCCTGGCTGTTCCTCCATAGTGGCGAAAAAGACGGCGCGTAATTGAATACAATGGATAAAATATACAGACGAGATGACACGTTAAAATCGGTCGGTCGAAGAACTCCCAATAACTAAACGTGGATCCAATGCAAATGCTCACAAATTATTTTAACCTTTATAATATTTTTTTTATTATTCAGATTTCATCTACTCAATTTTTAACAGATCGAACATAAGACAAACAACGTCTAGACAATCCATAGCAGTCATAGCCACAGAACAATGATGCACATAGAAAGCAATATAAAACACCACAACCACTCGGCACTCGCAAATCAACAGTTCCGTTATCAATTTGTCACATGTGTTTTTCTGTGATAATCAAATTGTTTATTGTGGCGTTCTGAGCTTCTCTAATCTCTATAACAAAATGATTATTTGAAAAAAATCATTTTCCCGTGAGCGTCTCGTACTCTCGTTAAAAACATGTCAAATTTTGAATTGTCATGGTCAAAACGTTGAAGTGTTAAACGTCCAGCGATCATCGATGGGTTGAACCATAGACCATAGATTAAGAACACATATATACTTAATCTATGCATAGACCTACAAAGATATTATATCTTTACAGGTCTATGAGCTGAACTATGGAGTTACTTTTTGCCTAACCAGGTAGCTAATTGTCGTAACTATGTTGTGTATTATAGAAATTCGTTTTAACAATTAACTCTTTTATTAAGTGTTTATTTAAAGTTAAAACCTTCTAAACGGATTAGTTATACATTATTTTTTGTACTAGGTAGTTCCTGCAAAACTGAAGGACGAAGTGGACGAAAAACGCTGATCATTCATCTTTTAAAAACTTGTGGCCATACGTAGTTTATACCATTCAAGAATGTTTAGGTATTATTATAACTCATTGTGTAATTAAGTTTAAGTCTGGAAAACTAGTCAAAATATCGAAAAACTAAAAACGAGTAGAAATATTCGGTGTTGGATTTTAGATTATGGCATATTTGCATTATTTCTGTGTAGGTATGTGCATCATCATTAGTAGTAAATATAAAAATCTAAATTATGACTTCACGATATTTTTTTATGAAGGATACCTACCTACACAAATAAAGTTGTATTTAAAATTTATCAATATATTTCCTGAATCTAGAAAAAAAAAGACAAATTATTTTAAAGTTTGATTTTTATACATAATACTTATAACAAAATAATAATAACTGAGTATTTTTCATTATGTTTATAATAGTAAAATAAATCATCTTCAATAATCACAGATAATAATATAGGTAGTATAGAGCTTATTAATCAATAACAGTAAATATAGGTAATGAAATTATTACCATAGAATATTGACCATAAACACATAATATTATAATTATATCTATGATTATTGCAAAATTATTAATTTATTATACCATTGATTATACCCATTTTATTATGAGAAATTAATAACAAATGTAATAAAATACTGAATTACCATTATTTTGTTATAATATTATATTAAATCCAAACTTTAAAACAATTTGCTTTTTTTTTCCTTGGCTTTTTTTCTATGGATTTTTTTTCCTATACCATTGTATCTAGATACAAAAAACAAATTTCAACCAAAATAATTAAAATGATTACCTATACCTTGTCTCATGAAAGAAAGGTAGTGGGTCTTAACGAAAACCGGTCGGTCTAGCGCATCCCCACGCTGCACCTCCCGTAGTGCTCCTTCCGCACTCGGATCAGGTGTAATTACGCAACGGATCGACAGCCCGGCAGCGATTTGTGGCACAGTCTAACATGCGCGAAACACGCTACCTTTCTTTCATGAAACAAGGTGTAGTTACAGTGGCGTCATTTCAGTTTTTGAAAGGGGGGGGGCAAAATTTTTGACTGGCCCAAATAATGGAAAAAACCGCTCGCTGCGCTCGCAAATATTTTCCCGCTTATATTTTATCTTAATACTATCTTACATAATTTTATATTGTCATAGTCACAAATACCCTAATTTTTTCGGAAATAATATTGACTAAAAACGAGATGAGAGACTAAATATAATACCTACCTACTTGATGAGGATTTGTTTGAGGGAATTTATCTCCCATAAGTCGCTTCCTAAATAGGGTAAATACACATTGGTGTATTATGCTTAAATGTACATACACAAA
>JAIPRL010001592.1:58747-78238 GCA_025469235.1 Pemphigus obesinymphae
TATATATTTTTCTAAATAATGTTTAAGTATTAACATATTTTTCGAGAAATTAAATATTGTGATTTTCAATGATGAATAAAAAATAAAATTAAAATAACAGCCTCGATCGATCACTAGAAAAAAAAATTATATGAGTTATGTATACTACACCGAAGCTACACTCAGAATCGTTTTATTGAATGCAATGATTTATCATTGCTTTCAAATTCAATACATCCACCAAAAGTACCCTGCCCAGTAGCGAAGTGCTTCCACAACCTACTGACCGGCTTTTTTTAAACTAATATTTAAATAACTTTTAACAATTTTCTCTTAAAATGAATTAATCTGAATAGTATTTAAATATTATATATTTATCATTATCTTAATTTGTAATGTGAAATCAACTACCTACTTACTTAAATAAATTTAAAATAAAATATTCATTTATTCCAGGTATATATAATATATATAATCAATTTTTATAATTAATAATTTATATTTTTTATTTAACATAATAATATATACCTATTCATTTTAATATCATTATTAATTCAATTAAAACTACTTAGTCGTACAGAATGGCAGAAGTTGGTCTATCTTCCCTTCAAACCTTTGGACAGGATACTATATTATTATTATTATTATTTTTAATTCGAAAAACGTAAAAGGCATTTATAAGACTATTCTGGCCAAAGTTTGGTATAATATTCAAAATAAAATAAAAATAGGTAATGACAATTTTATTTATTATTTTCTCTACAAAATATATTTGTTATAAAAGGCAGTTTTTCTTTATGTTAATGAAACTACTTGAAAAACCAAGAAATGAACTTCTCAAAGTTATCAAAATTCTTTATACTCCAAAACTCCTATTTGACTCTTGGCCAAAAAAATTTATAGGTATAGGCATAAAAAAAACACATTGTCTTAAAAATAATACATTCTGTATTTGCTCAGAATCTAAAACGTTTCATATTTGAGTATCTACATTTCTAATTGATTCTATTTGTTTTATAAAAAACATGACAGAATTATTGTTCCAACAATAGGGAATATAAAAATTTGGTTTTAAATATTTTTAATCGATAAAGCATTATAAAAATGTATGATCAATAAAGGCTGTATTAGGTATATTTACATACAAAATAGTATCTATTCATGAATTTCCACGACTCGCTTTAATTTATTAATTTTACATTTAAATATACTCAAATAGTATTATATACTATTTTATTTTATTAATTAATCTATATCAAATTGTGTTTCAATTTGTGTGCTCTTACTCAAATAAGTTCATAATTTTATTTTACTTATATAACATTTACTTATATTTGGTACGTTTTTTGGTAATTTTTTTACTTGCCTGAATATTTGTTTGTTATAAATTCTCTTTACCGTAAAACACTTGAATAAAAAACGAATTATTATTCAACCTATCATTGAGCAAAAAATGTTCAACAGGTAAAAATATAAAATATGATCATGTTATGATAATTAATGTACCTATACAATATTATATTATTTTAATGATTTTTTCGTAAATTTTGGGTATATTGAATCAATTGAATATCGATATTATACTAGGTGCCTACTCTATTATGTTAAAAATGAATGTATAATAAAATTTATATTCAATTGATTCGATACATGTCATGTCGCGGTCATGTGTAATACCAGTGGCCTAAATACATTATAGTTAATATACATATAGTTTAAATATAGTTTTTTTTTAACTTACTTATGGCGAATTGATACTTAAACTTCATTATTAATAATATATTTATTATACCCGTTTCAAAAATTAAAAATTAAATAATAATTACGTTTCTTTAAAAAAAAAGTTATTCCAATACGCAGTATAATGCACGTTTAGCTAGGAATGAATTAGCATCTTCACGCAATAAACGCCGTGAATAAAATGATTCTTTTTTGATGAAAAATACAGGTAGCAGGTGTGTCGCGTATTCACGTATGCCATGTGTCGCCTTTTGTATTTTTGTTATAATAGGTCTAAAGTCTACATAATATACTGAACAGGGAAAAACCTGACCATATTGTCTATAGGAAGGGGCTCGTATTGTATTGAATTTCTTGGAATAAATAGTTTTTCCTTTGGATAATTATTTACTTCATATTTTTGTGTTCACGAAAATACTGACATATTATTATTGAGTAGGGGAATAAACCAGATTGAAATAAACAAGATAAGAAGTCAATTATAAATTTAAATATTACATAAGGTTACTACGTGGTATTTCCGAGGTTTTCAAATGTGGAGGAAGGGGAATATATTCGCAAGTGAATTAAAATTTTTTTCTAGTCATCAGATAAAAAAATAATTTCGATACAGCCTTGAGAGAGAGGAGAATGGGAAGTAACTTCGAAAAATTTTAAAAAGGGATGGTCCACGAGACATGAAAAATAGAAGGTTGAGAACTTCTATGGTTCTCTATCATATTTTTCATTGTTTTAATATATGATATAAGGAAAAACGAAATCTGAAGTTATAAATAATTCATAAAGTGTTTCCAAAAATATTCATTTAAAAAAATTATGAGGATCTTAAAACTTTTGAATATGACAAAATATCTTAGTGTATCCAATAACTAGCACAACAATCTAAAATGTGCCAAACAAAAAGTATTGTTTTTTTTTTTTTAGAACAAAACAAATGTTTAGATTATTTTTGCATTTTTTTCCTACCATTGTATAAAAATATTCAAATACTAGTTAATCTGTTTCCCTATTGTAGCAATTCATGATTTTTTTTTTAAACATTTTAAAACTAAAATTTTAATTTTAATATTTAAAATTTTAAATTTTAATTTAACAATTTACAAATAATTATTTTTATTCATAAAGCACCTATATATTTTATATTATAAAAAAAAAAAAGGAATTTTTCCTCTAAGAGATCTATATAATTGAGGATATTAGTAGAATAATTTAATTTAAGCTTTCGAGATTTAATTTTATAATATAATATCAATTCTATATTAAACTAAAATAAATTATACAAAAATAATATAGATACTATTTAGTTCTAATCTCTACATTGACGTATCAAAAATTGAACATTTCGAACATAGCACACATTGCATGTATGGTACAATATAAGCACATACTATCGTTCTTTTTTATTGATATTAATATCCACTTTGATGTAATTCACAATTTAAGATGTGAAAAGTTGAAATGATGATTGAAGTATAATAAGTATAACTGTATAAATTAATTATAATTTGTCATTGTTTACAAAATTGCATTACTATTTGATATTCAATATACACAGCATGACATAATAGATAGGTATGTCCGCAATAATACAAATTTTAGTCCGATATAAGCATCCCTATTTTTCCCCATGTATTAGGCTCCGCTCTTCATTCAATTCTGTGGTGATAGCTTGGAAATCTATGCTTGTTATATGTAACCAATGAGAGGCGGAGAACTTAATACACGGTAAAAAGTGGGGATACTTCACAGAGATGTGCGTATCACAATGTTGCTGACATACCTATCTATTTTGTTATGATACACAGTACATTATTCAATCAATACAATATTATAAAAAAAAAAATTAATATGTGAAATTTATAAATTATTACATTTTTAATAATTAGATTAAATACTTTTTTCTTTTTCAGTACTATTAAGATCAAATCCTTAACATTCCAATACTATAAAAGTAACCTGCCAGAAACATGGTAATTAATTAAGTAGATTCTTGATAAATTCAATTTTAATTATTATAATTTATTTGTATCAATTATAGTTCTAGATTTTTGAATTAATAAACACAAAGCAGTGGTAAAACAAAGTCTAATTATTATATTTCCTACCTATCAGTTATTTGAGATTTTTATTTGGTAAGAATTTCAATATAATTATTATTATATCTTATGTGTTATTTTTTATTTTGTTATTTTTCAGAATTTTACTGTAGTGTTAATAAAAATTAGTTTCAAGTTGTGTATAAAGCAGTAAAAACGGTTATTAATCATATAATTCCATAGTTTAAAAGTAAATAAATTATCAAGAAAAGTAATAAAAAATACATTTTCTGTACAATTTATTATTAAAACTAATAAAATTAGTAACCTATTGTTTTATGTTGTTTTAGAGTATTCCAAGTCATACAGAATATTTTAGAAGATAGATGAGCATTTCAACTACGCATTTATGCAGAGTGATTTTCATTCATCTCCATTTCAAGCAGAAATTGTTGATACCATAAATAATTTATATGTCATTTTGATGACAATCATGTAAGTTTAAAAGCAAATTGGAAAAATAATTAAACTATTAAATGCAAAAGTACTGAATTAAATTCTTGTTTAGGTATTTAAGTTTTTGTATCAAAATGTTTCTTCACTACATCATTCAAGCACCAACTCCAGAGTATGCACATGCTTTTCTACTCGATGTGTCAAACAAAACATAAGATAATTTTAATTCTATATTCTAATACACTGTGAAGCATTTGACAATGACCGAATATACCTCGTACAGCAAATCAGTCATTTTGAACGTGGAGAACTTATTACCCAGTTATTAGAGTTTCTAAAGGATGAACCATATCTTTTTAGTTCACGATCTGTGTGCTGGTAACAATGGAATTGGCAGAAGAAAGAAAATGTGTAAAAGTTATCTTGGAGAAGTCCAGATATAACAGATAGTGAGTATTGTGGTATTAGTTTGTAGATGAAGATTTGTAGACTTTTAATACTAAATTTCAAGAATATATTATTGTGAAACAAAGATTGTCCTACTTATATATAAGCATTCTTGGTTCCGTTTTAGCACCTGTGATGAATAATGCTTTCAGGTTAGCCAATTTATATCTCCCAAAAATGTTATTATCACACATCGCAATATTACCATTATCAATTAGTTGTCATAAAATACAATCAATTATAAACACAAATTGTATAAGTGCTTAATATAAGTACTCACTAGTTCATATCCACTATTTAGTAATATATTTGCATAATAGATTTTCTTCACAAAACAAAGGATTTTCCTCATACTTTATTAATTTAAAGACTGTATATATATATATATGTATTTATTATTTATTATTATATAATATTATAATAATATACATATAGCTGACAATTATGTTCACATATTCATAAATGTTAGAAAATTTAAATTCTGTACATAGCACATGAGTAATAGGCAATCCTGCTTCAAACTTATGTAAACATTGCAAACCCCCCACGCCGTCTTTTTCACTTTAGTGTAATCCGTAGTATAAATTCGACGGTGGCACAGTGATATGCCATATTTTTATGCTAAATATTTCTATAATAGATGTTAATTAGAGTTAAACTTCAACTGTGGAACTTAATAAAACAATTAATATTAATTGTAGTATTACCAAATAATCACTATTTACTGAATTTAAATAGCAATGGTAATAATTATAATTTCTAATACATTTTTCAAAAATGTTGTTATTATTATAGATAAATAGATAGGTATATAAATATTTTTCTAAAATTAATAATTACTCTATAATATTATTATATATATCCCAAAGACCCTAATCATTGTATAAATTGTATAATCTATTTTATTATTTTTTTTATTTTATTATTTATTTATTATTTTTATTCACTGTTTTAACCTAAAAAAGTCTAATTTAATAAAATGAGTTTAAAACACAATTAAACAAATGTAAAGAGTAAAATATTTTGTAAGCATGTTCTTATTTGTAAAATATTGTTTAAAAAAGAAGTTTTTCTTATTTTTTTTTTATAATTAGGTATCTGTTATTTTTTTATCAGATGATATTTTACAAAGATGTCTTCTCAAAAATAGTTTTTCCCTAAATTTGATTTAACTCAATTTAAATTCTATATAGAGTGATTTTTTCACAATTTGAATTTTTTTAATACTTTTGATTGTCCCTTCTTAAAATCTTACATTTGTGTGTGTTGTTAAAACATTAATTGCCCATAAGAAAGGTTTAATGCAGCTAAAAAAATTATTTAATAAAAATAAATACTAGTGTAGGTACTGAAACAAGAAGTATATATTATATAAAATACAAAAATAATGTAGGTATACATACATAATAATAATGATTAATTAACAATTTCACATCCTCTAATTTCTCACACTCTAATATTCTCAAGTTTTGCACCTTTACATATTAGGGAAGTTTAAGATGGTTCTTAGTAGCTACGACAAACAGTTACCAAAAATATATAATAATAATTAACATAAATTAATATATAATACATAAATAAATATTACATATTATTATTATCTATTATATATAACATTATTATATAAAATATAACTTGTATTTTCGTTTTCCATTATAGAAATAATGATGAAAATATTTAATGAAATTGAAAAAATTAATTGTTTTCATATCAAGTATGGAAATAAAGTTTAACAACGACTATTCACAGAAAGAACAAAAATTACATTCATTATTATTGTTTTTTGGGAATAAATATATAAATAGTTTTTGAATTTTTTGTTTATATAATCCTTGGAGAGTACCAATCTTCCATGATATAAATAATATAAATTATCTATCAATTCTAACCTAAAAAAAAAAAAAATATATAATTTGATTTCCCCCCAAAACTGAAAATATCTTGATTGTTTCCCCAAATTCGGGAATAACAATTTTCCCAAAATTATTCTCGAGATTCGAAACATTTCCCAAACAGTATAGTCATACACATTATTACCACAGAAACAACACCTGGATTTTTTCCTAAGATGATCATTCTTAGTCTTTACAGAACATTTAATGGAAAAATGTGATCATTGAGACCACCTCTAGAACGGAGTTGACTAAATAGGGTTTCTAGTGCATCTTGATTTATTTTACTAATTAGTAAATAATTCAGTCTATTTTCTCTTAAAATTTATAGAAAATGTTTAGTCCCATTGATGTATATCATTGTACCTTTTTGAAAAATTTAAAGTTTTAACCAACCGTTGAAGATATGATATCCCTAAAATAATATAAACATATAAATAATTGCTATGCAAACAAAACATTTAAAAATACAAAAATTTGATTCTTACCTAGGAGAGGATAATGTAATTCATCTTTTATATACAAATAGGCTCTCTTACTCAGATACCTCAGTCTAAAAGCTTTGGCTACATCGTCTATTTTTTTCTTTGTGATAATATCTAATTTATTTTAAGAAAAAATTGAGGATACCAACTTTTTGCTTCATTTTCAAATATTTGGGTTTATTCAAAGAAAGCCAGTTTCACTTCTTTGGACATTTGCTTTTGACTTTTTATTAAAAGTGAATTTGTTGTATATAAATTATTTTGTAAAATGTTCATGTTATTTCAACAACATTTGTTAATTTTTTTGTAATAAACTGCATGTTGTTTTAATAATAATAATTCTTCTTACTTTTATGTTTAGTTTTTAAATCTTTATGTTTTTTCAGAAGATCGTTATATAACTATTCATAATCAGGAGTTATGGTAAATGGCGTGTTTGGGAGGGGAACTGAATCTTCATGACAAATTGATGTAGATACTACAGTTTCTGTAGGTAGTGTAGAATGCATTGGTGCTGAATGGCTTACACTACTAGTTGGTCATGAACCTTTAAAGAGAAAATATTAAATAATATATTTAAACAAATAATAAATATTAATTAGGTATCAAGTTATCATACAACTTTATATAATTATAATTTATTCCTTATAACTAAATTCCGGATTTATATACACTAAAAATGTTTAAAATAATGTGCATTTATGCACAAACAAGGCTTAAAATATGCTTTTCAAATTGTTAAGAAATATTTTTAAATTAAATGTTTCTTCCTTTTTTAAGCTCCATACTTATTCCAAAAACAAAAAAATATGAAAATGCATACAAATTCAGATTCTACTTATAATATTATTATAAGTATAATATACGTATTCTGCCTCAGTAGATGAATATGCTACCGATTTTTATATTTTAATTTTAGGTAGATCAGAGTTTTGTGCAATTGAAAAACCTGAAGGAAGTGTTTATAGAGTAAATATTCCAATTGAAAAATGTGATAAATTATAAGTGGTGCAGACATTTAACTTGTCAAAAATTGAAGGAGTATCCCCTCAAGAAAGGTAATTTTTTAATATTATTACATTTTATATAAATGTATTAACAAAAAAAAAATATTTATAGATAGAAATTGGCGGAATTTTCCTTAAGTACATATATTAATGGCCATGGCAAATAAGATAGAACGACTATAGCATCATTCACAGCAAATACAGAAAAAAAAAGTTGTAGCGTTGTAAACAATACTTACAATAGATTTATTTTTATATATGATTTATCTATAATATTTTTTAAAAGAATACATTATATACAATTTTAATTTTTGTTTAATAATATTTGATTTCAACAATATTTTTATTTTAACTACCTACTATTTTATATATTATTTTTTAAATGTCTACACAATTTATTATGTACTGTTTCAGAAAAAAATTATTTGCTAATTGAAAGTTATTATTGAATATTATTTATCAATAAAAAAATATATTTTACTGATTTAATAAAAGAAAAATATGTAATATTATTAATTATATTTTTATTACTTTTAAGAATATGCAATATATATATTTATATAATACTGACTTTTTAACAATATTTTTAGATATTATAAAAAAATATAATTAGTTTAAAATAAAAAATATATAATATTATTAGAAAAACAAAAGTACAATATATATTACATCTACTTATATAATACTAATATTTTTATACAATATAAAACAATATTATCAATTTAAAATAAAATATATACCTATACTATTATCAGAAAAAACAATATATAGGTACTTATTTGATATCAATATTTGAATAATATTTTTATATAATATTATTGATAAAAAAAAATCTATTGAATTAAAATAAGAAAAAATAAAAAAAATGTATATTTATATAATGCTGATATTTTAATAATATTCTATATAAAATACAGATAAAAGCATAAAGTAATTATTAATATAGATATATTAATTATAAAACAGTTTATTTATTGAAAATCATATTGTAAATATCGAACTAATGTGTCAGCTAATTGTTCATGGTGGCGTATTTTTATAGCTCGAATAGAAATGTCTTTTGTTTATTCATTTTAATGTTTTCAAAATCAAAACGATAATCTTGAATATACATATCTATAAAGTCAGCTTGCTGACACTTCTCCGGGAGATACAAAATATAATTTTTAAGACTTGTACATGCATTTTTAAAACAGGATTGATACATGTGTAATTTATTGTTCTTTTCTGTAATCTTTGCATTAATCAAATCATTCCATCATCTAATACAGAGTAAATCATCTCTGTTTAATTTAATACGTCTATCATCTTTCAGTAATACTTATTATAGAATCTGTTTTTATTTTATAGTGAAGATTATCATCTAAGTGAAACAGACGATGTTTAGAATTAATATCAGTTGAAAATCTATTAAAAATAAATCCCCCCGATCGGTCACTTGAACGTTGTACCGCCCTCCCCCGAACTCCTCCTGGGTGTTAGGCTGGGCTTCTAGCCTAATAACTTGGATGTAGGGAGCGTCCCTCTCAGATGTGGGGCTTATAGGTCATGCCCTTCCTATTATTTGTAATTTTTTTGTAAAGTAACTATTTAAACATACTTGTATTATTATAAATGTAGTGTATCATAATGAATATTGTTACGATAAGTAGTCCATATTAAATATACACAGTATTATTCAATCAGAACTCGTTATTCTTTCATTACGGTGCAGGGACCAGCAAGTCCTCTGTATCAAGTTGCGTGTGCCACTTAAAAGAGTGTGCGCTTGTCACTCTGTGACATGCGTATCATAGGTTCGCCATCTCTGCTATAGGTATGGCTATATGAAGACAAGTCATAAGAACGCGAAGAGTTTTTGGAAAACAAACGATACTGTTATGGTATTATTTTAGAAGAAGAAACTTGCAGCAGTAAGAGAAATGTACACCACTTTTAATGATAATTGCATGAAAAATTATTCTCCTTCAAAATTCATTAGTAGGTATAGATGAAATGTACGCTTTTGGAGCCAATGTGGATTCATACATGTAGGCCAAGCTTGCAAAATATGGACTTAAATTATAATATGTATTGTGCGATGCGAAAACATTTTGCGTTCATAATTTTGAGATATATTATTTTATATTAGCAAACAAAAACCCGGACAGTTTTCCGTATCCAAGAAACTACACAGCATTATTATGCGACTTATTGAACCTCTGAAGAATTCAAAACGAAAATTAACAACCGACAATTACTATGGTAGTTATCACTTGACACAAGAGTTACTAGAGAAGAGTATAACCCTCCTCACCACTCTGAAAAAAAAAAATAAAACCGATACTCCACCAGGATTTCTTCCGAATCCAAAGCGTACAATAAAATCATCTTTATTTGGATATCAAAATGAGTGCACTTTGGTGTCCTACGTTCAAAAAGTTCTCAGTAGCTTCAATATCTCAGAATACTAGAAGATGGCTGCTTGTCTTTTTTTTCCGTTTCTTGTATATGGCTGGGTAAATTCTCATATTTTATACGTCGCCAATAATATATCAACGTACGATTATTGTGAATTTTGAAGGTTGCCCTTTTTTCAAAGGTTCGTCATGAACATCTTAGAAGAACATTTAAAAGAAAGAGCTAAAGTAAAGGGTCTTCCTAAAGATATACAATACTGGAGTTTGTCATGCATGTGGAACAAAAAAAAACAACAATACTACGGTTAAATGTTCCCTCTATACCTATTCGTTTTGTTTGTAAGAAACATTGCACTAACATAATCAAGTGCCGCTAATGTGAAAATTCTGAAAGTTCAGAAGCAAGTATGGAAGATTAAAATTTAAGAAAAAGTTTAATCTTCCATACTTGCAACAAAAGTTTGTTATAAAAGTTTATTTATTATAAGTTTATAAAGTTAATATGTTTATAAGTATATTTTAATTTTATCAATAAATACGTTTATCTAAGAATATTCATGTTTTATACTCACATTTCCCAAAATGATGATGGTAATATATTAAAAAAAATTAAAAAACTATAAACTTTGTAGACATAAAATTCACTTTAAGTTATATTAACTTAGATATGAGACGCTGAAAGCAGGTATTACACATAGAATACTAATTATTTACACTACCTACGTATTTTTTTTTTGAGAATTTTCACAGTGCTTATTTGAAATAATAAAAATTTAATATTCAACATTCCAAAAGATCATTTTATGGTAATTCATGAGACATTTTTATTTTTATAGTATTTTTATTAGTTAGTAAGTTATTAACAAATGTAGGTTAAATTTCGCGGGTGCCGGTGTCCGGAAGAAAGGTGTGGGTGGTCGAGGGTTAACCAACCAGTTGAGTATTGGGATACTTGGTTAGTGACTTTAACTTGCAGCCGTTTAGATAGTGTTACGGTAGGTGAATGTTATCTCAAGTACACCGAAAAGGAACTACCCAAATTTGAAATGATAGAAAAGTTTTTGTTCAATCAGATACTAGCCTATAAAGCCGGAGAAGTAAATTTAGTACCGAGTAAGAAGGATGTAGTCAAATCAGTTAACGGAAAATCACAAAAAAGAAATGTTTTATTGATAAAGCAGCCTGGCCAACACATTAGTCAACAATGTGTCCTCTGTGGTCAGTCTCATAAATTATATCAGTGCACAACATTTAATGATTTAAAAGTTTCTCAACGCAAAGAAGTTGTTGTGAAACATAAATTGTGCTTTCTTTGCTTAAGTAGTAACCATCAAGCTCGCCAATGTAAGTTTACAGGTTGTCCAAAATGTGGCAAACAGCATAATTCTAAACTGCATCTAGATGGTACTTCAGATGAAACTGAAAACGGTTCTACTTCCAATCAAGAGGTCACTTGTGCAACAAATTCGATTTTGCAGTTATTACTATTACACACATCTGGGAATCGGGTAATGCTAGCTATAGCGGTTGTCCATTTGTATGATAATACAGGTCAGGCTCGGGCTTGTAGAGTACTACCTACTTGATTCAGGATCAGAGGCCAATTTTATCACTGATGAGTGTGTACAAAGTCTTGGACTATTAGGAACAAATGGTCATCTAACAATTGTAGGAATTAATTCAATAAAAACTAAAGTACAAAGGTTGAACCTACAGTGATGTTTTATCGGTTTGGTAAATTCAATGTATCATTAGATCTTCATGTTTTACCATCAATTATAGTCAACATATCGTATTAAAGGATTGACCTCAGTCAAACAATCATTTCGTCTAGTATCAAGGACGAATTAGCAGACCCAACTTACGGCACACCAGGTCTCATTCAAGTTCTTATTGGCTCAGAAGCTTTTTATACTTTGTTTATTGGTGAACGGATATTTATAGCACCTAATCTTGCTTTACACGACACACTTTTAGGATGGATATTAACTAGTAAACTTGCAAGTCAGTCATATAATTATCCATAACTAACCATGCCAAAAATGTCCATTATGTCAGCTGTATCACTGATAACCACGAAGTCTAGTGTATGTAATGCTGAAGAAGCCATTGTTGAAACACAATTTAAGTCCACATTTATCAGAAAAAATGTCGCAGGTTTATAATGATATTGCCTCTTAAGCAAAATCCAAATGAATTGGGCAATTCACTAGGTATGGCTACAAAAAGATTTTTCAATTTGGAACGCAAATTCGAGCAAAATAAAGATTTAGCCAAATAATACGACAATTTTATGTCAGAATACCTAGCACTTGATCATATGGAACAAATTGAGAATGAACCGATTGGTTCCACAAATTATTACCTTCCTCACCATTCGGTCATTAAAGACTCCAGCTTAACAACAAAAACAAGATTTGTCTTTGATGCGTCAGCTGTAACTTCAAACGGGCTTTCATGCTGTAAGGCATCATAGTTTAATCTTCTTATTTTCCACTTTGTTACGCTTCAGATTACATGGAATAATATGAACAGCAGATGTGGAAAACATTCTTATGTTTATGTAAGTTATGAAAAGTTCTAAATCATTTGTAAATAATAAGAAGTGACATTTTTTAAGAACTGAAGAGATATCATTAATAAATAAAATAAATAGGATAGGTGATAAATGACCACTTTGGAGAGTTCCTAATAAAATTAAAACCGTGTTTGATTTCCGTGACCTCTTCAAGTGATTTATTAAATAATAGGAAAACTGGATAGCCTAAAGAATGAGATATATTTGGAAGAAAGTAACCGGATACTCCATCAAGACCAGGAGATTTAAACTTCTTTAATGAATGCAAGCCATTAGATATCTCATTAAGTGAAATATTACAGTTAAATAGAAGGTCATGATCAATTTGTTAAATAGAGCTAGAGAACGAAGAGATATCAAATGAAAAAGTAGGAGTAGATCTATATGCAGATTAAAAGTAAGAAGAAAATAAGTCAGCTATGGCGTTACCATTATTTGCTACTTTATCATCAAGGTGAACAGTTTGGTATAGCATGAGAATTAGTATTGTAAGAAACCCACATCCAAAAGTGTTTTGGATTTGATACAATTTGAAAGTCGTCGAAAAACTCAGGGAATACTAATTTAGATTTTAATTTATATTGAGTTCTCAAATTAGAAAAGTTATCATAGTTTGGTTTATTTTTATTTTTCGTATAAGTTTAATGTGCTTAAATTTTTTTTCAGACTAGAGTTTTAAATTCTTTATTAAACCAGCAAGGGAAATTATGGATATTATTAATTGATTGTAATGAGACAAATTTAGATAAGGCTTCAATTAGGCTTAAATATATGGGTAGATGTTTATATATCGACATTTTTAAAAGTATTAAACCAATTGTAAGAATTAAAAACAAGTTAACTTTATTATAATCAGCTTTATCATAAATAAAAATAATTTGATCATTCTTAAGACTATGTACGTAAATGGGTAATGTACTGTTAATTTAAATCGCAGGATGATAAGAATCAATATGAACTAAAAGGTTGACATGAAGGTCAATAATGGTCTCCTGAAAATTAGAGTGAACTAGATCCAGAACATTTCCAGACGAATTTACAATACTATTAAATTGGAATAAGTTAAAGAATAAAAGAACTCTCATTAAGAGAATTCTCTATTTGAGAGGAAAGGAAGTTAACACATTTAAAACTAACCTAATCACTTATCCAAGATAGAGAAGGGATATTATAATCACCAAAAATTATAAAATTACAATTGGGAATAGTTTATTTATGTATTTATTTATTTCAAATATACTGACAATAAGTCCTATTACAATACAAAAATTATACATTGCAATTACAGTTTAAGTAAAATTTATGATTAAAACTAAAAGTTAAGACCGAAACTAGATACTTCAAATCAAAATGTACAATATTAAAAAGTACAATAGAATTAACAGCTATATATACAAAAATAATCAAGGACTACTAATAATAATCAAAAATAAATTTATTACTCACAGTCATTAAAAGATTGGCAGGACAGTTCAGAATATAATTCCTATTGGAATACATTTGATAAAAGGGTTTAGGATCTCGGGTATTGATATAATTTATTTTTAATGGGATAAGAGAAAGGAGTTCAGGGCAATCGGTATAACCTAATACTAAGTTACGTAAGAATTTGGAGAGTAAAGCGAACGTCTGTCATTAATAGGAGATAAATTTTAATAATTTAGAACATTATGGTATGACCCATGAATAGGTCTAAAAATATTAAATTAAAAAAAAAATTATTTTGTACTGACTCAATATAGTATTATTCTATATAGATATTAATATAGTATTAAGTTTTATTAAATTCTTATTCATTAAGTAGGTATATCTACGTTTATATCATGTTTTAACTTATAACATAATATGTTAAAATACACTGTATAGAATCATTCAATTTTAAAATTATAATCTGAAATCTAAAAATGCGAAAATGCGGAATACTTTTCATTTCTAATTGCTTAAACCGCTCTGTATTAAAAGTAGGAAGGTATATAAAGTGATATTATTACTCTATATTATTTATGGAAGTATAAATAAGGAAAAAAGAGGTAATAAAATTATTTTAAAATATTGTCATGTGCGACCCATATTATGTAGGTTATATTTAATGTAAAAGATGTACCTAGACAATATAGAAGTGTCTACTAAAATGAACACAACCAATTGTTATTATACCTATTCAGTTATTCACTATTAATCCGTAAATTATAAATGCAGTTTATATTTTGATATCAAATCTTTGTTAAGAACAAAGAACATAAAATTTAGCTCAACATAAAAATGTCATCAGTAAACCTAAAACTATTATTATAACACGTGTGAGTCTGCAAAAGTATTCCTCAACAGGACTGAATAATAATAATAATTGTGTTTTTCATTCTTTATTCTCCTAATAAATAATAATAGTTTAAATATGCACATATTTTGTATTAATTTCAGTATAGTTTAACGATTTATGTTCAAAAATTTAAGAAAAAATGTATAAAATGTATTTGTAAAAAATATTTACCTCAAGCGACCTACTGAAGGTTAAAAAATGACATGCGATAGTCAAACACACAGAAATAGGAAATGGAAATGGAAATGTATGTTTCTTTTAAGTTAAAAAACACTATATATAATACATATACATTTTGAATAATAATATTATCAGTAGTGTATTAATTTTTGTAGAGATTAATGATATACATATGTTTAAAAATGTATGAGAAACGTATTTTGTACATATTATTGTAAAAAATATTTTACCCTACGTGGCCTATTGAAGGTTAAAAAAATATCGTGTGACTTTATTTCGACTATTAAAACACAGAAAAAATAAATTTTCATTCCATTTATATTTCAGATAAGTTAAAAAAAACGATAAATGTACCTGATAAATAATAGTACCTACCAGTGACGTATTTGGGGGGAGTGTATTTTCCATGTATGGACACACCAGACTTAAAAATCTAAGTTTGATAAAATATATTTTATTACCTATAGGTACTCTTGTCTCTTATTAAGAAATTTAATTTCAAAAATGTTATTGTTTTAATACATTTTTATATCTCATAGAAGTATTAATAAACACAGCTCTTAGCTTTTTTTAAAATTAAAAACCGACTTAATAAAACGCAATTTCTGTGAAACTGGGAATTTTGGCATAGAATTATATTTAAATAAAATTAAAAACCATGAATTTATCTAAATTTTTTCATAGGCAATATATGTTAATAAATTTCGAACGAAATTATGTAAAACATTAAATATTACAATTTACTTATTATTATTATATATATTTTATCAAAAATCACCCACGTCAAATTTAGATACTGTATTGATCTTTAATTTGATAAAGATATACTTTTACGCTAAAACCACTCAATTTCTAAGAAAATAGTTTATCCTGAGATTTAATTAAAAACAAAATAATGTTGTATGTTACAAATTACAATTAACCATCTCATATTATTATTGTGTTGAACCTGTTTTTATTCTAACTTTTTTATTTAGAAAAATATAAATAACTTATAATAATTTTGTAATAAATTACATAATTACATGTATTCATGTTCTACCTACCTATTATAATATTTTGATAAAAGAAATATATTTTAATTGTCTATGAGTCATTAGTCTGTCAGTAAAGTATGTCAAGAGTGCTTATGCCTTATAAAATGTATTTTATTTTACTATTAGTGATAATTAATAGTGTAACGAATATTCTAATAACCTTCTTTTGTCGCTCAAAAAAAATAATAGGATTTAAGGCGTTAAACTGTTAAAGATAATAATATTGTGATTTGTGTTAAATCACAAAACATCATAGAAATATTTAAAAACTTTATAATAATAATAATTTTTTTTTATTGAATTCATAAATTAATATAATCAGTTTTCATTCATCATAAATCACTTCATAAAAATATAAATTATTCGTATAAAATCAAAATGTGTTTTTTCTACATTATGTACCATTTATATATTTTTTGTGTTCCAATATGTTAAGTGATGTATTTTTTTCATTTCTGTACATCAACATTATATATATAATATATATTATATATAACAATGTAAAGGTCTATCAATTAAATCACGTAATATTTTATTCAAGTATTTCAAGGAAATAGCTAAACAACGTGTCGTAGATAGAATCGTATGTTTTGTACATGTGCAAGTTAGTTTTGTCTGGAATTTGTACTCCTTTGGATCCTAAAAACTTTAAAATATCTACTTTTGGTGTATTTGGATCAAAATTTCTACCGGAATAAAAAATGAATGTCAATAAAATACAAAAATATTAGTTCATATTTTTTTTAGGATTTCAAACATATTTTCGACGCCTATTATCCCCGTTGTGTCCGTCCTTCCGTCCGTCTTATCCAATAATTGCCTTAGTTCTTATGGAGATCGATTTAATAACGAATACCCTTCAATTATTTAGGCAAATAGTTACTAAAGGGTCAGAAACTTTGAAATCCAACACATTTAAAAATATTGTTTATCTAATATTTGTACCTTAGGGGGGTCCTTATCGTATAGATAACGAATTTTTATTTTTATTTTTTTGATCTTTTGATCGGGCTACCATCAGAATTTGTTCAAAATTATAAAAAAATAACTGCTGATAAGTTTCATAAACGTTGAACAACCTTGTTGTGTGCTTCAAAGGCATTACAGTTCTAATAAATACGTTTTTTTTCGTTTTTTGAAATTACAGCCTAAAATATTTATAATAGAGAAAAATTCAAACTAACATAATTTTTTAATAATATAAATATATAATAATAATTGTATAATAATTGTATCTTATACTTTTTTCATTAAACGACTTATTCACCTGCAAAGTAACAAAAACTCGTTTTTAGTGTAATTTATATACTTATTCAGTTCGTATCATATGAGTATAATTTGGTTTGTATTGACGAAATCAACAATAATATTCGTTAAACTATATTTACGCAGTATACTGATTATCCGTATATTACAGATAGAGGATTAATTTTAATAGTGTTTTATTTAAAGAATCATTTGTACATTGGGATGAGCAGGCCATTTTGGCACCGCAGGTATATTAATATAATTAAATTAATAAATAAAATATTTTAATTATAATATAAATAATTATTTAAAATAATGTTACAATATAAGTACAGTGTAAGAAAACTATCATACCGATTCCAAACTTCTGGGGGGAAAAATGCATTTCTTTTTTTCAGGACTATTGCGGTTAGTTCTACCTGTATAATTATCTTCGATTCATTCTAATAAAGTATGTAAGTCATCACTAAAACTTTTAGTCAATAAATCAACTTCAAAATCCAAATCCTCTAATATTATAATAGCTAATGAAATAATAATTTTAACTGAAATATAAAAAGCTGTGTCATTATTACATAGAGTTGTGAGAATTAAATCACCAACTTAATTTTTTAATTTTTTCATAAATAAAATAAGCGTTTCTATATTTTAACATCGGGAAATGCATATTTTATCGATTTTATGGATATTTGTTCGAAATCTTGGTTGATCTTGAAATAGAATGAAATGTATTGTGCTACTCAAAATATTTATGCTACTCATGATATATATACCAATGCTTCACTCAGAATCGTTTTATCAAAAAAAAAAAAAAGAAGGGTTTAGCATTGCTTTCATATTCAATTTATTCAGGAATTTTTTTAACTTTATATTTAACGAATTAAACTAATTGTTTGATAATTATTACTGTTATTTTAACTAAAGGCTTGTAAGAGATATCAGCTTAACCCTTAAATTATTTACTATAATTAGTCTCATATTTGCCTAAATAACTTATTTAGTTTATGATTAAAACAATTTAAAAGTATATTAATACGTTCAATACTTAAATAATATCTCATAAATTTCATTTACCAATAAACTATTTCACTTTAATAATAAAAATAAATAAAAACTAATGGTGTAATATATATAAACTGGGTGTATTACCTTCCATGTAGTAACTTCCTTATCAATTTTGTCAATAAAATCATTTTCCAAAAAGTATGCTTGTTCTGTCATATAGACACTGAATAAAATTACAGATAAAAAAATTAATACCCTAACCATATTCGCAATGTTATTATTATACGTGCTATCTTCTTCTTCTCCTTTGCCTTCCCTCCCAACTATTTGGGGTCGGCTACCCTGGTTCTACACTTCCACTTAACTCTATCTTCCGCATCTTTTTACTTACTACCACCTTCCTCATATCACTCGCCATCACATCCCCCCATCTCTTTTTCGGTCTTCCTCTCCCCCTCTTACCAACAACATGCATTTCCCTTACTAATCTTACTGCCTCAGTCTCTTCCCACCTTAATACATGCCCGAGCCATCTTAATCTATTCTCTCTCATTCTGTCTACTATCGAAGCTACCCCTATACTACCTCTGATATACTCATTCCTTATTTTATCCTCTCTAGTAACTCCACTCATCCACCTTAACATTCTCATCTCAGCTACACTCATTCTCTGTTCTATCTT